>AWUE01015836.1:0-53390 GCA_001974825.2 Corchorus olitorius | reverse complement strand
ATAGCCATTTTCTTCATAGTTAATTAATTTGTTGATATTGTGAATTTGATTTAATTTGTTATATATGTTTTTCTCTCGAAATTTCTTCATGAGCGAAAGCAAATACAAGTATATATATTGCCTCGATGATGCTCCCTTTTTTTCTTTTTTCTTTTTTGAAGATTGATGATCCCTTTTGTTTTAATTATATAAGTATATATAAATTAGATGATCTAATTAGAAAAACCCAAATTTTGGTAATTAATTAATTATTACCATTTAATTAGCCGCATGTGTGTGTTACATAACAACAAGAAATTCTCTTTATATGATATGATATCTTGTCTCATTAATTACTATCTTCATCATTCCTTGTGAAAAAAATAATAATAATTCCTTTTGTTCCGTTAGTCACTGCTCCTGTTCTTTTTTTTTTTCCTATTTTCATTTTTTATTAAGTTTAGCTCTAAATTAAAATTTTGTTGTTATTTTAAGGGTAAATTCCATAATTAATAACATATTATCATAGGGTTTTAGAAATAAAATATATAACTATTTCACTAAGTTTAGTCCAAATTAAAATTAAAATTTTGTTTTAAGGATTAGAAAAATTAAAATTCGTAAAAGGTGTATTGAAACCGGTAAAATGATAACATGTGCCCTAACATGTGATGGACGCGTCATGAGGGAGTATTGTATGGAACAAAAGGGAGGGGCGTGTAGTAAAGTTCAAAAAAAATAACAAAAGAAAATAAGAAAAATATAATAGAAGATAAATTTCCTTATAATGAGAAATATGCAAAGAGAGATAAATCAGACGAAGATGTTTTGGATTTTTCAACTCAAGATTTCAATCTTTCGTTAGAATTAAGAAATTTATATCATTAAGTAATATACTATTATAACCATCTTAAGATTTTTTTGAATTTTCAACTTAAAATTTCAATCTTAAAAATTGAGATATATATTGATATATATATATATATATATGTATATATGTATGTATAATTAAGTAGCTTATTAAAGTTTTGATGTAACACTAGTGAACATACATTTTTTTTGAAAGGCAGTGAACATACAGTTTTAATCCATCTCAAAATAACTAAGCTATTAGGTTTTTTTTTTTTGGTTTCCACATTATAATTTGGTGGAAATTGTGGACTAGCATTTTTATAGTTCATATTGAAGATCACTTTAACCAATATTTTTGAGTTGCCAGACAAACCAAGTTAGCAGACCAGTCTATAATGAAATCATCAAATTCAAACATATACTTGAATATAATTCTCACCACCATTCAAAAAAAGAAAAAAGAAATATACCGTCTAGTGGCAGGCAAATGGGTCAATAATATTTTATTCATTCTATTTTTTATAATTTTATATATATAATAATAGCAATTATATATATATAATAATAGCAATTATATATAATAATAGCATATTTTTGACAAAACAGGGAAGGAATTGAGGTGAAAAGATCCAAGTGGGAGGCCAATTTTTCAACCAAAAAAAAATTATTGGGGTAATTTCTTTTTAATTAATCATGTTTTTGACTGTTTGAAAAAGAAATTGAAGATGCAAGTGTTTAGCTTCAACCAGAAAGGGGGATTGTTTCCATTATTCAAGCTATTAATTAAATAATTAGTGGAAGATCAAATAAGGAAGCATGGGACTGGGAAGACCATTATGTTTAGATTTAATTTCTATTTTGACATCGAAATATTTAAAATTTGTTTAATTTGAATCTTTAACTTTCATATATCATGCTCCAATGGCTATATTGATAAATATATAAAAGCACTAATAATATTTTGAATATCAAAAAAGGCTTGTACCCAAAAAAATAGTTAAGCACTATTTTGTTTTAACAGTGTGAATATTTGACAAGAGTTCTTATTAGGTTTTTACATTGTGTGTGTATATGTATTTATTAATATGTATGCAAATGTAAATGTAGTGCAAACTAACTGTAACTAATCCATGTAAAGTTAACTAGCTAGTCAACTGATGAAGGCTTAGCATTGCTTTAGTCTTCCCCTATAACCTTTGTTACCTGCATGTTTCCCACTGAGTTCATTTTTAAATTCATCGATCAAATCATAATTTATTTTAATTAAGCCATCATTATAAATGATGGCTTTAAATCATATATTATTTATTTATAGCTTTGCATTATTGCCCTTTTACGTCATATATATATAATTAATATTTTATTTATTCCTTTCAGGTTTCCTAATGGGAGTTGCTATTTTTAATTAATGCATTAGTATTAGTATATTATTATATATCCTATTATTATTATGGCTATGGCTTTGAGCTTCTAATTAACTATATTATTATTCATTATTCATGGCTGCCATAAGATCAACGCCCTTTTCTCATCATGAATACGTTTTGAATTCAAACTAAATATCCATTATTTAGCTACTTTGTTTACAAGAAAAACCAACTTTCAATAGAAAAGGAGATCAGTGGAGAGACGTCTGGCTCTTACAAAACTAGAAAATCAATTAGCAATGGCGTCATAAGAAAATTTCACGTCAACTTATGGAAATAATTTGATGTTCTTTATTTGTCAAATGTGAAAAATATTCATAAAAAATATCAATAAACTAATTAAAATATATATCCCCCACTTTTTTGCTTGAGATATAAAGTTTGAACAAGAAAGATTAAAAATCAAATCAATGAGCATGATGTAGTTGAAAATTTCATTTTGAACATATAATTTAGATACTTCCTTAAAGAAAATTAAGGGAAAAAATTTGAATTCAACCAGAAACCAAAATAAATGACGATAGATAGGTCAAATTCTTCACTTTGATTCAAAAAAGTGTGTAAAATTATAAGTCTACTTTCTTAAATAAATTCTCATTGTATATAAAAGGCCAGTTATTATTTGTTGGTGTCGAAAAACTGAAAATGGCTGCAAAATGGTCTATTTTTTCTCCCGAAACGAAATCTGATGTTTTAGAAAAAAAAAAAAGAAAAAAAAGTTGGTACCGTAAACTGACCGTACTTCTAACAAGTACGAAAACTTCTTTCTTCTTTTTTCTGTTGGCAAATTGCTTGGTAAAAGTATGCAATTCGTCCTTGTACTCCAGCTAATGTGTAAATTGGTCCCTCCACAAGAATTTTAACAATTTAGTCATTGTTCTCAAGGATATGGAGCAATTAAATCCCTCACGTTTTCACAGTCTGTCTATTTTACGAAAAAAAAAATTTTTTCCTCCCGAAAGGAAAGAAAAGGTAAAGAAAGAAAAAAAATCACCTGATGTGGACCATACCACATCACATGATGTGTCAGAGAGTTGATGTCATTTGTGCCATGTCAGCGAATTTGATGGTTCAATGGATGGTGGTTAACGTGAGGGATCTTAATTGCTCAAAATCCTTGAGTACAAGGACTAAATTGCCGAAATTCTAGGTCAAGGGATCAATTTGCACATTAGCTACGAGTACGGGGACCAATTTCGTACTATTACCCAAATTGCTTCAGGGCAAAACCTTTCGATTTAGTCTTGGTTTATGGTAAAATCTTTTAATTTGGTTGACTGTTGGCAAAACGTTCGAAATCGATTCAAATCGGGACAATCTTTCAAATAGGGATAGAACCTTTTCTTGGAATAAGGTACGATCGGAGCAAAATGTTGCACTCCTATTTGAAGGATTGTCCCGAATTGAACCGATTTTGAAACTTTTTGCCTCCAATCCACCGAATTAAAAGGTTTACCCCAAATTAAGTCTAAATTGAAACGTTTTGCCCTAAATTGAACAATTAACCTTTTCCTTTTTGGGTTTTCCCAAAATAATGGCCATGGACTATGGTCGACCAATATGGTGATTTAGCAATTCTTTTACCAGTTTTTTTCCTTCATTTTTCCTACTTTCTCCTCGTCTTGTTGAGAACAAAAGGTAACACGAAAGAACTTTAACTTTACGTTTCCTAATATAAGAGTGTAATTACCATGATTCCTCGGGACGAAAACGTTTCCGCAGTCTAATTTTCAAACTCAATTTTCTATTCTTTCGTCATATTTGAGTTCTAGTCTTCTAGACGAAGTTAAACGTGCAAAAATCTTTATTTCTGCTTCTTTAGTAGTATTAGTATCTTGTTACTTTTCTTTTTTTTGGCCAAAAGTATCTTGTTACTTAATTATTACTACTTATTATTTACATTTACCCTATTTTTGTAAAAGGGAAAACAGTCAAAATACGTTTCTATTTTCTTCGAATTCTCGTCCCATTGCTTTGCATATCATATCAGGACCGAAATTCTATTGCTGGCTTTGTCGCCTTTTCTAGACCTTTTCAGCATTTCCCCAGTCTTTTTTCAAATTTGGAGTTTTCGACTACATTTCTTGCCAATCAAGTAGTTTAACTAGAGAAATAGATAGTGGGCTGGCCATGTCCAACCCAACTCCCGAAACTAAAACTGTGAGTTCTTGTTGGGTTAAATTCCTGCCGATGGGCTTCCAAGTAAGCTAAAAGCCTAAACCTAAGTCTGCAGCAGCATTTCAATCCAACTATCATCGTCCTTTTTTTTTTTTTTTTAGCATATCGATCGGTTTTAGTGATTTAATACTTGTTCCCTTTAAGAAAAGTCTCTCGAATTGAAAGGAAAAAAAAACCATCATTAAACCTTATAGTAAGCCGACATGACTCTATGGCACGAATAGGAATTAAGCCTCCTTAGCTTTCAAGCCTCGCACGAGCACGATAAAGGGTACAAAATTATAAAGAGAATTAGGCTGTACTTAAGAGCTAAACTGGCATTTCTTTAACAAGTATACATAGTTCTTGGCAATGTTAATACAAAGAACATAATACAATCAGAACAATCAACATAGTGATACAGGAATGGGGAAATGATACAATACTATATGTCATACATGAGAGCTCAAGAATCGCTAAATTCTGAACATGTGATACAACAATCCTAAATGATGCTTTCAGCTAGCATCACATAAACGATAGACTAACCTAGACTGATTATTATGACTTCCCCACATTTGTTACAGAATAAAGTTACATCTAAAGTTACATTATGAATATTATTAAAGTTATCTCAAATTCATATCAGGATCATCTTCATCATCAAAATCTGCTTCACTCGATGGCCTGTTTCTCTTTCCATCTCTGGCTGCTGAGGCAGTTCTCCCCTTCTTTGGTTTACCTCTAAAAATTGAATAAATAAAAGGTCTATGTTATGCAAAATGATATGTAAAGGTTATACTTGACTGATTAATGCTACCCAATTTCAGAACCTGCTTTTATTCAAATGCTTTTTTAATCAACATTAAATCGCTTATAGAACTAAATAGTAAAGATGGATGAGCACACTCACTGGCCATTAGCAGCAAAGGCTCCACCCTTAGAACGACCTGGACCGAACTCAGATCTTCCATCTACAATAGAGAGGAGATATCAAATCAAAGGATGTCAAAAGTAGCTTTTAAGTGATATAGGGGTAAAAGCATTAGTCAAAAAATGAAGAAGGCTTACCATCTGGTCGGACTCCGAGTTCTTCAGCCTGAACATAAAGAAGCAAAGTGAACAAACCAGTCTTGTTAAATCTGATTAACTATCTCAATTACATGTACTTTTGAGACACAGCCTTGTCATGACCATTTTGCACTATTGTTTCTGCTAAAACAAATGGAAGGTGCAGCACAATTGCAGAAACACAGTGAGACTAGAGAAACAGCTGAGAAATGCTTAAAAACAACAATCTATTATCATTAAAATGCAATGAAAATTCCATTCTCCAACTCATGTAACTAGTTGTTCATTCTGAGACAACATGTTCTGTCAGCTTAAGTTCAATTCTCTCACGTTAAAATATGATCATAGATTTCCAAAAGTGGATGAAGCATAAACAAAGTAGAGCATATCGTTCCCATAAAAGGGTAAATTATTGAACAAACTCCTTTATTCTTCTAGTTTAATCAAGTCAAGTGCGAAAGGAAACCTGATAGTACATGATTTCAGGTAACCACTTCAGCATGCACTGTTGCCATCATTGTAGGCCACGAATTTCTCCTAGTAACCGACCGTCCAGGCAATAGATATAAATGTGCAACTACTTGATATTATCACATACCAATATGCGGATGGCCCAGAAGATGAAATTCAAGAAGTTGACAAATGACAAGACCAAGTTTCCTATCTCAACTCCCTTTAGCTCTAAGATACTTATTCTATGTGAGAATGGCCTCAAAAAATCACATGAAAACAGACCAGCCTTTCTAAGCTTAATACATATAGTGATTGCTAGATATTTTTGCTGAGATCTATCCGTTGGGAAACTTATTTTCAGAATTTAAGATACAAAAGATCACTAGGCACATGTCAAGTTGAATGCTCATGTCAAGCAGAGACATTAAGCCTAATTAAATGCTTGCAACATTTATTAACTCTAACCATCTAAAAGTTGAATGCTCATATCAAGTACCGTCAACACTATCCATGAGAAAGAATAGACAAAAAGAAAAAGAACGTGGAACAAAGTTGTAAAAGATAATTAAACAAAAATATTGAAGCGGGCAGTGTCACATACCGCTGGTGATGTGACCGATGACAATGAGAACAGTCTATCTTCTGGCTGAAACTTCCTGGACCTCTTTAAGCTACAAAATGAAAGTCACATGAAATTTCTGTCACCAAAAAAAAAAAAAAAACAGAAATGATAACAATTACCAGCAGTATATAGTAGGAGTCATCATTAAATTAAATACATTAATATGTGGTGTGACTGCCATTTTTGCACTTTGAAATCACCAATTTGAAGAAATTACCATATAAACTCTTCTCACCATGATATTCACAAGCCACAAATAATCACAGTAAAATTTCCATACCAACATATTCTATGAACATTTTCATTAATCATTTAATCTGCAAAAAGTAAATTGATCTATGCTGACAAGGCAAGTTTTAATGATGTATCATAACTTGATTTATTTGGAATAAGGCCTCAAATCATCAACCATTAACAACAATTTCTAAAATTATCCAGTAAAAGGTTTTTAATCCATAAAGATAGCAGTAAACTGAAAATTGACAATTCAATGAAATTCAAACAAAAGTACATATTAATTACCACCAGTAAACCCAAAAAAAAAAAAAAGATCATAGGTGAAAAAAAAAAGACAGTTACTTTGCTGTGTTCTTGGATGAAGAAAGAAATCCTTCAAATCCTTTCAAAACATGCCCGAATTGGCTCGAATCTTGTAAGTAATTAGTCTCTAACTCATAAACCTACAACAAGAGCATCAATTCGAATGAGCAATTTAATGGTAAATTCTTCAAGGTTTTGTTACTTATTTACCAGTAAATATACAGTAGTAAAAAAGAAAAACATCTAACTTTACCGAGCTTAAAGTAAGTAAAAACAAAAAAAAGGTACCTGCTTTTCGATGTTGCGAAGCTCGTCTTGAAGTTTTTCTCTTTTAGTCATGAGAGAAGCAAGCATGGCCGCCGGATTTGCCGTACCTCTCTGTCCTAACGACATCTTCATAAACAAAAAATAAGACAACTTTCTGTTTGGATCTCGGGAAAGAAGCAGAGAAAATTGAAACGAAAGATTTCAGAATTTTTTTTATTTTTTAAAATTTTTAAATTAAAAAACAGTTATCGGGATTTCATGTTCCCGCGAGATTTCTATCCGCATAAAAGGTTTAATTTTGAACGTTTAGATTTTTTATTTGGAAAAAAAAACAAAGAAATTTTGATGAAAAAAAAAAAACTCGTCGGCTAGGGCACGGGAAAATACTCGGCTGGCTTATTAGGGCTCCGTTCGACAGAAAGCCTTAAAAATGGTTCCAAATAATGTCCTTTCAATTGGGCTAAAATTGGCCCAATTTGAGAAATACTTTCGGCTTTGGGTTTGCGCCACGTTGGTCCACTTTGTAAGCTTTTTTTTTTTAAATTATTAAAAGAATGAAAATTTGGAATTTTGGATTTTCATTTCATTTTCAAATTTTATGAAATTGTTCTCTCTCTTTTTTTTTTTTTTCCTTTACAGTTTTGTGTTAATTGGTTGCGTATAATTTAATTTCACGTTAAAGAACCATATTGTCATGTTTCTTGTCAAACAAAATTTTGACTTATTTCGAGTAAATATAAATAGTACTCCCTCTGTCCCATATTATTTATCCCTTTTGGGTTAAACTAATCATACATTTGATCTTTAATTACAAAAAATATATATACAATCAAATTTTTAAAAAATATGTTTTGAAAAGTTTAAGATTTACCTTAATCAAAACATAATTTTTTAAAATTTATTTTTATATAATTTTTTATAATTAAAGATCAAAGTTAGGAAACTTTAACCCAAAAGGGACAGATAATATGAGACTGAGGAAGTACTTACTATAATTATTCAATAATAAATGTAGATAATGAATTTGAAAAGAAGTCTTATCTTACCACCATTTGAAACTATCATTAAATTCCACATTTGCTTAGGAATTATTTCCACTGGGGTTGATTGATGACTATAATTCCTTTCTTTTTTTAAATCTTGTCCTTTCTTATATAACTTTAGACATGGATTGATCATCTTGAAATCAATTAGGGCCTCTCTTAGTGCTTAGTTTTTAGATCTTTGCTTTATTAATCAACATTTTTTTGTCTCATTTTATATATGAGAGGTAAAGAAAGGATTTATATGGAGAATTTAGAAAGAAATCTCAAACTCAAGATCTTCATTATGACTAAATTTTAACCTCTCAATTAGTAGGAGAATTCTATAACAATTTGATGATTAAATATAAATTGTAGGATTGAAATTTAAATTTAGATTAGTATATGCATCATTATACTTCAAAATTGTTTGGCCAGATTATTATACTTATATATTATTATATAATTGAAGATATCATCTATACTAATTATTATAAAACCAAAACCTGAGTTTGTCTTACGAGTTGACTCGGAGACAAACTCAGTTTGTAAAAAATTCAAAATAAAATAAAAACCACACATCTTAAATAAAAACTACCCATTAGAGAATAAATATAATATTTAATTTAAATTTATTTATATCATTTTAAAAAAAATTACCTAATAAAGAAAAAACGGTCATAAACCACTCACGTAATGAATGCTCTGTGTCTTGTAAACTATAAAACTAAAAATTCTATTTATCAGGCCAATTGTTACATACAAAATTTTGATGTTTCACCTAAAAAAAATCAAAAGTGATGGAGAAAATTGGAAATTCTCTTTTATTCTCCAAGGAATATTTGTTTTTGTCTCCAAACTTAATTTTATTCATTAGTTTATCTACCATTTTATAAAATAAATAAAATAAAAATGGTCTAAACTTTTTTAATACTAGAAAGTTAAATCATAATTTTCGTGTAAAAAAAAGTTGAATCATATTTAAAAGACCATAAAAGAATTTGCAGAAAATTATCCAATAACAAACAGCCACATAAGCAAGAAGGGATGACGATGCAGTCATTGTCAGAAAAGAATCGAACCCAACGCGCCTCTCTTTTCTTTCCCTTCAAAACAAGAATCATTTTTTTTTTAAAATTCTCTCTTAAAAAAAAAGGGTTTTTAATAAGAGTAGTAATTATATTTTCAAAAGAGTTTCAAAATTTTCTTCTTCTTTCTTCTTTCTGGTGGCTGCTTTATTCCCTTGTTTTCTCTCCATAAGAAGTCTCTCTCTTTGTCCCCTTCTCTCTAAAACTCCCCACCCCATTTATCTTTCTTCATTGAAGCAGGCAGCCATGTCTTTTAGAGGAGTAAGTTTTTCTTTCTTTTAGATCTTATTTTGTTTTGGGTTCTTCTTTTTCTCTTTTCTTTGATTTGTTTTAGGTTAAAAAAGAGTTGATTTTGTTCTTCCATGCAGAAAAGTTAAACAAAGCTAATGTCTCTCTGTTTTTTTTTATATGAAAGATTCTGTTTCCTTTTAATTTATTGGTTCTTTATATGTGTGAGAGTAGCTAGATCTTTGCTTTTAATTATAATAACTGTTGCATCTTCTTCCGTTTTGGATTGGTGAAATAATGGATTAAAGATTATATATTTGTGTTACAGTTTCATTACTGAAATTCTCATCTGAATGTTGAGTAAAGATTGGTACTTCACTGCAATACAATTGAGCTTTAGTTGAAGGAAAGTTACTTTGAAGAAAAGAAGGATTGTTGCTTGTATTCAGAATAGTGTCTTTGTTGATCTATCCACGCTAAGTTGATGTAAAAGTTTTCCTTTTGGTCTCCTTTTGTGCTTCATATTCTCCAATTGTCATGTTAGCAATCCAGTTGGGACTGGATGTCTGGAACCAGGATTAGGCTTTTGAATCATGTTAGATAGATTGATTCATTTGTTTATGGATTAGGCTTTTGAATTATGTTTGATCGGTTTGTTTAGCCTCAAGCCCTCAATTGGATATGGCACTGCTAAATATCATGAAGTTAGAAATTAAGGATTGAGTTGGAAAATATTGTTTTTTGCAACCATGCAAAATGGTTGCATT
Organism: Corchorus olitorius; assembly: GCA_001974825.2. NCBI lineage: Eukaryota > Viridiplantae > Streptophyta > Magnoliopsida > Malvales > Malvaceae > Corchorus > Corchorus olitorius. The sequence goes on along the minus strand of AWUE01015836.1, from coordinate 42,917 downwards.
GTTAAAATTTTTGTTTTGAGAGACACTTTGCATTGTGGAATGTGGATCTATTGATTAAGGTTCATTGAAGGTAGTTTGTTCTGCTTAGCCAAAAAAGTAATGGTTTTTAAAATAAAAGGGTTAGAACTGGGTGGTTGGAGTAAACATTAAACATTGAGCATTTTGTTTCCTTTTTTTCAGGGAAATGCATCATCTGGCATGGGAGTGGCTGAAAACAGCAAAAGCACGTATCAGGAGCTGCAGAGGAAGAAAGTATTCCGATATGTGATCTTTAAGATTGATGAGAAGAAAAAGGAGGTTGTCGTTGAAAAGACTGGTGGTCCAGCTGAGAGCTATGACGATTTCACTGCCTCATTGCCTGATAACGATTGCCGATATGCAGTTTATGACTTTGATTTCGTGACTTCCGAGAACTGCCAGAAGAGCAAGATCTTTTTCATTGCATGGTCAGTTTCTTTTTCAATTGAAAGATAATTAGATTCTGTAAAAATGTTGTGCTGCATTTGCATAACTCAGTGAATCTGATTCTGATCTACATGGTATGCCCATTTTGTTGTGTATTTGAAAGAAAATGGAAATGTTTATGTTGAAAACAATTTATACCCATGGAATTGTTGTTTTCAGATCATCTTTTAGTTGAAATTCTAAAATCTGGTCAATTATGCTCTCTTACCACCAAGAGTCTAGGATTGCTAGAGATACAAAAGTATAAGATAATAGGGCGATCTAAATCCTTCGAAGAGAGGAATGCATATTTCCAGTAATTGAATCCTGGATGTGTATGTAAATTAAAAGTAATTTTCCTTGTTAGATATTTAAATGTGGTGGTTTCATTGCTTGGGTAAGAAAAGAATGTTGGTCTAGCTTCAAGATGCTTCATCAGTTGTCCTGTTTTCTGGTGCATTCCTTGCTTATCTAATGCAGATTAAGCTAAGGATATGTGCTTGCTTCCTGTTCAAGGTTCATAAACTCATAGGTGGTTGATTGTGCAAGATGATAATGGGAAAACCATGAAACTATTTATTTCTTCTTGCTGTTGACAGTTAAATTTTCTATTGTCTCATCTGTGTCTCTTCTATACAAGTCAAACTCTTTGTTATTCTGTAGGTCTCCTTCTGTTTCAAGGATCCGTTCTAAGATGCTCTACGCAACATCCAAGGACAGGTTCAGAAGGGAACTGCAGGGTATTCATTATGAAATCCAGGCAACTGACCCAACCGAGATGGATATGGAGGTGATCAGAGAGCGTGCACATTAAGATATCATTCTGTTGATGGGTTTCGCACGCGTTGGAAACTTGCTAGATTTCCCTTTTAGGATCATTACATGATTCAAATTAGTTAAGTGCGGTTATCTGTCTCTGACAAAGTATATATGTCGTTATTGTTAAATAACATCTGGGAAGGCTGATCAGGAGCTTAGGGCTCCTCATTGCCATGATGCTTCTCAGGTGAAAATGGGTGTGATGATGGATATTTGACTCTTATCAATGAAATGCTATTTTCAATCACTTGTCTCTCTTGTTCATCCGAAGCCTTTTCTGATATGAAAATTTGCAGTCTTTTAGAGGGTGTTGTTGATAAAGGATAGATTTCTGCAGTCTCAATCATTGAATCGAATCATCGACCGGACCAGATTCTCTAAATTTAATCAATATACCGGTAGTAGTTTTGGGTTTTTGATTGAACATGATCCTTTAGGCACTTGTTTTTCCCTATGCTTTTGTTTTATTTATGGAGTTCTGGTCGTTGAAAAGAACAAGTCTACCAAACCAAAAGGAAGATTATTGGCTGCCAAATGCCAATAATCTTAATGAGGCCATGAAAGTCCACGAGAATGGCCTAAAAGTCGTTATAGTCACGTTAGAAATTTAACCTTTCTTCTACACTACAAACCCTCGTGATAGAAAATCTAGCAGGTTAGGATGAATTTGGTCAATTAGGTACTCAAAATAAGCAAAATTTATACTTTCATGTCATGCTGAGAGATTCAATGAATCAATAGGATAGATTTGGATTTCAACAGTACAAGTTTTTCCTTTTTATATTTGAGGTCAACAATTCACAGTTGTGGTCCTGTTCAACCAAAAGCAAGACGGAACCAAACTACAAAGCTTATAAAAATGGCCAAAAAAATCTTTCTAAATAAAGAATGTAACTAAATGAAAACATCAGTTACAAAGTTGGGAAGCTACCAACAAGCCAGTTACACTTCAAATGTTCCAAATTCAATGCATAATGCATCGGTTTTTCAATAGTTTTAATACATAGCCATTTCTAGATGATGAAAAGAATGGAAACTGTAAAAATGACCAAAATTACTACATAAAAACAGCCATGAAAGAGAGAGAAAGAGGGTGTGTCTGGGTAGTGTGAATTGAATGAGACAGAGAGAGAGAGAGAGAGAGAAAGAGGAAAGACCTTATCTTGAGAAGTTACAGAACAGTGGATGCACAAAGCAGACAAGATATGTCTCCCACCACTATCAATATTATTAGAGCCCACGTGATTTTGACACATGCAAAGGATCCACATAGCCTTGCATAAAAGACATTGCCAGTTCCATTTGTTCAAAGGAATGTCACTGTTCAGTGTACTGTAAGTAATGAAAAGAAAGATAAATATCATCAATTTTTTTTTCTTTTGTTTGATTTACCAAAACCCTTTTCCTCTAAATTTGTTTTTGTCTGTTTTTGCTGAATTTTTCTTCTAGCTACAAGTTAGACTAGGGTTAAAGTTGTTGGAACAATTATTAACTTTGAATAAAAAAAAAAAGGGTGAGGGTTAATTTTTTTTTTTTATTTGGTTAGCACTTAGCAACTAGCAAGAAGGATATACTACTATATATACAAGTATTTGTGTTTTTAGTTGTCTTTGTTTTGGGGATAACATTTTTTAATGTGAATTATTATAAAAGGAAATCACTTGTTTCTGCTTTGGGTTGTCTTGGATCTGCTTACTTTTTACTCGTATCAAAATCTGATCTTCAACAGGTCACAGAGTGTTTGAAGAGGTTGTCTGCCAATAAGGGTATATATATTTGCTTGCTGGGGGTTTTTTGCTTGTCTATTTCTACTGGTTTTCTGGTGGAGGTCGGCATCAAAAAAACTTGGAAATCGAGATATTTTGTTGGGGTTCTGGTGTTTGATTGGTGGAATTATAATCGTTAAGACAGGTAGGGAAGGGGAAGACCTAATTGAAGTTAGAACTTAAGAGGTGGGTTGGATATCCTGGCTACATATAAGAGAGCAGCAAGCAATCTAAGTTGAAAACAGCCAGGTGGTCTGGTTTTTTAGCAGAAACAGGTAATTTTGACACTGGTGTTTCTTAGTTTACGGTTCAAAGGGGCTTTTGTTGTTATTTGGATTTTGTTAGGCAAATCTGAGTTTTGTTTCAGGTTTGGGGTTGCTTTGTAGCATAAAATCATATTGGATGAGTTTGTCAGGATTAGACCTTTGTTGATGTTCATGTTTTGGATTGAAGGAAAGATATAGAGATTTATTCATATCTTTTATGAAATCAAACACTTCAGTATTATTGGCAAGATCTTGTTAGTTGAACATGAGTAGCAGCAAGACCATAGTCTGGTTTAGGAGGGACCTTAGAATTGATGACAATCCTGCTTTAGCTGCTGCTGCAAAGGATGGTAGTATCTTTCCTGTATATATATGGTGTCCCAAAGAGGAAGGGCAATTCTACCCGGGTCGAGTATCGCGATGGTGGCTGAAGCAATCTCTTGCTCATTTGGAGCAGTCCTTGAAGTCCCTTGGGGCCGAACTTACGCTGATTAAGACTGAAAGTACTCTTTTAGCACTTTTGGATTGCATCAATGCTACTGGGGCAACAAAAGTAGTATTCAACCATCTTTATGGTATATTCTGATTCCTCTGATCAATGCTGTTTTTTTTTTACTGATATGAATTTTAATTTGCTTTATATTAGGAGAAGAATGTTTTAACTTTGATTTTTATTGTGATATCTCTTGGTATCCCTGGAATCCTAACAACTGTAGGCCCCTTTTGAATTAGACATACTTACTGCCTATAAGAAAATTAAGAAGATTCTAGTTGCTATAGTTACACTCTCAGCTTCTTTTTGATGATTTATGCTTCTCCTATTGACTTCCAATCTTGTCATCTTCACTAACTTAAATGCAAAAGCTTGACGATAGGCTTCATATAGGAGATAATTTCCAATCCCCATTCCCAGCCCTTCCCCTCCTCCCAAACATAAATATTGGTGAGGTCAAAAGAAAACTTTGATAGTTAGGTTGCAAATAAGTTGGGAAAAAGTTCAGAGATTTCAAAATAGAGTCTAAGAATTTACCTTAAGATCAGGGCTATGCTTATATATATCCTGCTAAATACAGAGCCTAAGAATTGAAGGATTCAAAATGTAATGCAGTATTTTCAGAAAATGTGAAACTGATGAGCATGGCAACATGCTAACTAAAGGGAAGCCAAAAGGGATGATTACTTTCACCTATGTTCTCTAGAGGCAATACATTTCTCATGGCAGACTGCTTGCTTTCCTCTCTTCATCTTTTCCCTGCGAGAGGATCTTCTGTGGACTTGACATTTCCTTGCTTTGGCCACGCGTTTAAACCCGACAAGTTTTTTGTTTTAGTTGGAGTCAACTCTTTATTAACCCTTGAAAGTTAGTTAGGCACCTTATTCCTTTATGGATGAGAAATTTGACTGTCAGATTTGTTCTTATTGCATTACTTCTCTTTAAGAGGTCTTGTGAGATATGGTATCATGTTTCCTGTATTTTTCCTCCTTTTCCAGATCCTGTTTCACTGGTTCGTGATCATAGCATCAAAGAGAAACTGGCAGAGGTTGGCATTTCTGTGCAAAGCTATAATGGAGATTTGTTGTATGAACCATGGGAGATATATGATGAGAAGGGGCAAGCTCTTACAACCTTTAATGCATATTGGGACAGGTGCTTGAACATGAAAACGGAACCCATTTCACTTCTTCCCCCATGGAGATTAGTACCAGCTGCAGGTAAATTTGAACAAAACATCATCATATAGTAATTTGATACGGTTTTTTCTTGACAGTACAAATAAGCAGAAGCTAACTTGGCTAAAACAGTATTGTCAAAATGAAGATGACAGATTTGCATTTTTCTCAATGCTATTTGTTTAAGTTGCAAGTTCTAACCATTATTAACTTTGTATAAATTCATCTTCCTCAAAGAGTTATGTTTTGTGGATATATGTACATGCATGCATTTTGTTTGCTTGTTTACGCCTATAAAACTTATGACTTTGTTTGATGTTCTTAGGGGCAGAACTATGAACCTGGGCTGCTAATAAATTAATTTCCCTATAGAGATGTGTATGAAATTGTTCATTAAAAACAAGTGAAACGTAGGTTTATAAATATTTATGTATGGCTATGAGGAAAAGAGAAGATGAATTGTGTATGAGGGACCTGTAATTGTATCTATGCACAACTAGTAACTTGCTGTTTAATGGTTTCCTAATTAGTGACAGGAACTGTAGAAAGGTGCTCTGTCGAAGATTTGGGCCTCGAAAATGAATCAGAAAAATCTAGCAATGCGTTGTTAGGAAGAGGATGGTCTCCAGGTTGGAGCAATGCTGATAAGATTCTAACTGAGTTTGTTGAAAAGCAGCTAATCAATTATTCAAAAAATAGGCTTAAGGTTGGGGGCAACTCCACATCACTTTTATCCCCTTATCTTCATTTCGGAGAGCTAAGTGTAAGGAAAGTGTTCCAGTGCGCACGAATGAAGCAGATACTATGGAAAAGAGAACAGAACTCTCAAGGGGAAGAGAGTGTAACACTTTTTCTGAAGGCCATTGGGCTTAGAGAATACTCCCGCTATCTTTGTTTCAATTTTCCGTTCACTCATGAACGATCATTGTTAGCCAACTTGAGATATTTTCCTTGGCATGCCGATACAAACCATTTCAAGGCTTGGAGACAAGGTCGGACTGGCTACCCATTGGTGGATGCAGGAATGAGAGAGCTTTGGGCAACTGGTTGGATGCACAACAGAATAAGAGTGATTGTTTCATGTTTTGCAGTAAAATTTCTTCTGCTTCCATGGAAATGGGGAATGAAGTACTTTTGGGACACTCTTTTGGATGCTGATTTGGAATGCGACATTCTCGGTTGGCAGTACATATCTGGGAGCTTACCAGATGGTCACGAGCTAGAACGATTAGACAGCCCAGAGGTTCGTAATTTCCCAACTAATTAAGTATCAATCTAATGCAGATAAAAACAAATACTATATACAGTTCCTTTTTGAGGCCATGCATTATATATTCATAGTAAACATGTAATATGCAATCTTTTGCATGTATTTTAATTAGCATGGCTAAAAGCTGAAATAGATTTGGCCAATTTTGAATGTATCAGTTATGTATCCTATCCATGGACCTCACTTTTTCTGTGTTTTTGGAGTCAGATTCAAGGCTCCAAATTTGATCCAGAAGGTGAATATGTAAGGCAATGGCTGCCAGAGCTAGCTAGGATGCCAACTGAATGGATCCATCATCCTTGGGATGCGCCTCTTAATGTGCTTAAAGCTGCAGGTGTGGAGTTAGGATTAAACTATCCAAAACCGATAATAGATATAGATACAGCTAGAGAACGTCTGACGCAAGCTATATTTAAAATGTGGGAAATGGAAGCAGCTGCAAAGGCTGCAGCTTCAGATGACATGAATGAAGAAGTTTTCGATAATTCTGATGGTATTGAAACTTCTGCCATCCCAAAAATTGTTCTAAAGGAAAAGTCTTCATGTCCAACATATTCATCTAATGATCAAAAGGTTCCATCATTCCACAATGGCAACAATAATGGTTCGTTGAATAGGAAGAGAGCAAAATTTGTGGAAGAAGAGAGATTGCATGCAGATAAACTGAAGAATCACGACAAAGAAGCAGGAACCTCAAGAGGAGAAGAAGACTTATGCTCAACAGCTGAATCTTCAGCTAAGAGGCAGAGTACTAGTACTAGCAGAATGTCATTCTCCGTTCCCCAATCGTGTTCTTCATCCGAGGGTAGACCTTTGCAGGAGTATGACTCTTCTGAGCTGAAGCGATCATGGCAAGAGAAGATTGACTTGGAACAGACTTCAAGTAAAAATGGTAAGTAACTGCAGTGACTGCTAACTTATTTTGGTATGCTACGTTTATACACTCATGTGCAGCATTGGTGTTAATATATCAATTTGTATGAATTTCAAGAAGATTCTGTCTTATAATGAAATTTTAATGCGAAGAAATGTCTAGGAACATAAATCATTTTAACTTCTAATGCAAAAATTCTATGTTACTTAACTTTGCAGGAGCTATGAGATAGTAGGTCAAATGTGCCTCTTATTACCAAGCAACAAGCAATATCCCTGCATGTGTTGCTGATCAAGAAAATCAAAACGGTGAGTTCATGAACGCTGCAGCTTATTATACTCGACTAACTTAAATCTCAGATCATGTCCTTCTGCTCTAATCGGCTGTTGGTATATATATATATATATAGTATAGGAAGAATCCACTGAAACCTTTTGAGGTTTTTGTCTTGTGTTTAGTTGGTCATGTTTGTACATGTTGCAAAAGGAGTTTAGACTTTTTTTTTATGTAATGAAGTCAATGTTAATGTCTTAGTCTTGTAGCAAATAAAGTAATAAACAAAGTTGTCTGTTTATGTCTTATGTATCCTCTTATATAGTACCTTAATGACTGTAATCCAGCAGGATTTTCAGTAGTTAAGAAATCTTTTTTACATTTGATGAATGATCTGATTTATTTGTTGCTGATGAATGATGGTCGGATGATCAACTCTACTATTGGGAACGGAAGTGGGCTTGGTAGCCTCTAATTGAGCCTGATATTGGGTCTTATAAGGTCTGCTTGAGCCCAATTTATAAGGATTCTTGGATTTTTTTAAGAAAAATATTGGGCCATTGGGCTTCGTTAGCCCAATTTGTAAGAACTCATGAAGCAGGCAGACATTAGATTTTCCTTTTGGGAATTGATAAGAATTATGGGTTAGTTTCGTCTCTAAGTAGTAATAAGTTGACCTCTTTGTCAATTAGAGTATCTATATGAAAAAAATAATTACTATGTGAGTATCTATATGGAAAAAAAATTAGAAAGGTAGTTTATGATAATTTTATTTTTAAATGGGTAATTTTTTTTTTAAAAAAAAAAATTGAGCGGTTTTCTTTTTAATGGGTAGTTTTTATTTTTGGTTTATAAGTTTTTTAAGAACCGAGTTTGTCTCCGAGTAACTCGTGAGACAAACTCAGGTTCTCACATTATAATTAGTATAGATATAGTATATTGGTAATAATTAATTAAATATGGAGTTTTGCTACATGACCAGATTAATTGACCCTAAATTTGTTCCTCGATGACGTGTTGTTACACGATTGGTCCAGCAGACTGGTCCCATCACTATTTAAGTGGGATTTTGTTACAAAACATGGGATAACCCCACATAACACATCATTTGAAACAAAATTCTAATCAATTTTTTTGGTTATTTAGAATCTTCCTTATGTATTAATATGATTTTGAAGTCAAAATCTATAAACAAACTTCAAGCAAATTAGACATAGAAAGTACAAAACTTGATTATCAAATCATCATTCACCAGCTTGCTTAAACAATTTTTTTTTCTTATAGGAAATACCGAAATATCAACACATTAATGGACAGCTGGAGATGTTAATTATATTCATATACATAAACTAACGAATGACAATCATCCGCTTGATGGGAATTTGGGATTTACAATTATCTAATTATTATAACGACAATTCCGTCCGAGGACAATTAATGTCGGGGCTTCATCAATTAAAAAAAGAAGCATCCATTGATAATGAATTGCTGCCACATTAGACAGTATAATTTGTTTATTAATTGATGATTTATATGATATATAGATGAAGACAAATAAATAAGAATGTGGATTAGGTAGTGTATATATATATGAATAGAAAGTTTTTGGAAATACTATGAGATCATATAGTGAGTCACCATTACACTAATGCATGGAACAATTTAATTAAGTTTTTGTTTTGTTTAGTACTAGTAACTAGTAGTAATAAATAATAATCTCAGCTTTAATTAATGTAATATATATATATATATATTGTAAGCTTTATTTAAAGTATGAATATATGCGGCATGGCGCCTACGTTAGCAACGACATATATATCTCCATTGGAATTATACGTAAACCATAAAAAATTTACTAGATTTTCTCTCAAAATGTTTTAAGGATAGTGACATTAATTAATCACGCCTAATTAATTTATATATGTGAATGTTGTTGCATATTCCATATAAATATTTCACATACTTACCCTCTTCAGAAACTCAGACTAAAACCAATGAAGATATCCATCGATTGAATTGGACTTCGAACGCCGCCGGAGGCACTGAAGCCACTGCTACTAGCAGATGCTGGGGGACTCTGCTTCCTTCTGGTTTTATAATTCAGTTAGCCTAAGAGATTTCCTTAATTTAATTTGTCAAAAAATATTAAAAGAAAATCTAAATACTCAAAATGGATAGTCTAAGTCGGTCGGTGGAACGAGTATTCTACTCAAATTAATTATGATTGAATGACAATGAAGGTTGGTTAAAGTGGTAAAGATTTGAATTTATTGTCAGAAATATATGAATTCGAGCTTTCACATATCCTTATTGATAGTCGATTTATAAGTCCGAAAAATCCACATGTACATGTCTAATAGATCTGTAAATTTCCATAGAAATTAACAAATTATCTTGACCTTGAGAATGGAAATAAACAACTATGCTCCTAATTTTTTTTTTAACCAATTTTTTTTTATGGTTGATGGGGGACAAACATATGAAATACACTGAAAATTAATTAATGTATTATGAGTATGACTCACTATATCATGTGGCCCTGCTGTTTGTCCTCAAAGGAAAGAAAAGAAAGAAGTAGGAGACAAATAAGACAATATATATATATATATATATATATATATCAATATCAATCTTGACAATTAAGTGTGTATATATATACTTTGTTGTGGTACATGGCCATTAATTATACTTTATAGCAGCACCTGAGTTGTTAGTTCAACTGGTAGATGTATCATATCTGGACCGTGAGAATGTAAGTTTAGTTTGTAATTTGTTTTATTTATGTATTTGGTAGGTAGATATGATTTATTTGTGGTGATTTATTTGTGGTAGAATTTTGAATTGATTTCTCATCTAGATATCTAGATACATACAGATTTATTCAAATTGTATGTGATTTCGCATGTACTCACAAAAAAAATTTTAAAATAGTATACTAGTTGGATATTTTGCTTTGATAAAAAAAAAGTTGGATATTTTGCATTGTTTGTGCTGAGCTTCCTAAGTTTGCCGAGATTCCCCCGGTCTTTACGATGAGATATTTCAAAATAATTATTTATTTGATCAATATTGAAAAATTTATAATGGCGAAAACTGAAACTCTCCTAAACAAACAAAGAAATCGGACATAAGCCAACTGGAATATATTAGTTGGTCCACGGTTGTGGAATCATATTGGATTTTCGATCGAATATTGTTGACTTAATTTCTTAATTACTACTACTAATAATCCACAGTTTCAAATTCAATTTTCAAAGCCAAGCTGACTCCTGCTGGTTACCAACAACATGTAAAAGCTATAATTAGTTAATTAGCTGCTTTTACAAAACTGCAGGAATCCCATCTCCACCATATATATTACAAACGAGAGCTACAAGAAAACAAGTTAGTACACTACATAGGATTTTAGAAATCATCATCTGTGTTCTTTTTTTGTTGGTTTAATTCAAATTAAGTTATAAACAAGAAGCTCTAGCTAGCTTTATAATTTTGCAGATTACACACCCTGAAAATGGTCAAAAGCTAAAGGCTTAAAGCCGTTTGTTTTGTCTGGCCTGGCCTCTCATGTTTCAACCTTTTTCTTCAATCTTTGTACCAATTTTTTACATTGCCATCTCTGCCCTTTGCCAATATTTAGTCAGTTGCTCTAAATTAGGTTTCCCCTCACTAATGACTAAACCCTAATCATTAATAAAGCAATATTGGATAGATTATTTTCTAAATAATAATTATCATAATAAACTTTTCGATATATCTTGTAATCACATTGAATTCCAATTAATCTGAAATCCATTTATATATGTTGGACCTCATGATATGGAGAAACTCTGATCAACATTATTTCCTTTATTCGCGAGACTTGCTTGAATCCAAAATCTTAATTGCTTAAAGTTGTATCGAACTGCTTTCCATTCGACTCAACAAACGTAAATGAAGGGAAATCTTTGTTGATTAGATGAATAGATCATAAATTTGAACTGTAGTAGTGATAATAATGATATAAGTTTGACATTTGTATCTACCATTCCATGATTATTTTCTTCTCCCTTTATCTTAAACATTTCGATAAAATTTGGTGAATGGTCCAAACATGAAAGCACTACGTACCAACTCTTGAAGCCATTTCGCTTTTGTGTGATTGTCCTTGCTTTGTACCTTACATTGACCGGACTGATCAGTAGCCTACATATATGATATGAGATATTATATATCCCAAGATTTTGCATCACAATCATAATATAACCCTTTGCTTTCTCCAAAAGTCATTGAACAAATTAAACAAAGCCTCATATATGAATATCCCCATTTCTAAATAATTCGAAATTCCCTCACAGATTTTCTTTGGTTAAAAAATAGGTCCCCCCACTTGCTCTTCTTTTCCCGTAATTAGCTCCAACCAAAAAAGCTTCAATTCTTCTGATGAAATAATTATTTTTGGAACGAAAATCTTTGCTCCAATTTTGGTGCTCTATTTGTGCCTTATCCATCAAATAATGACATGTGTCCCTTTTCAGTTTTTAATGTTATTTCTTATTTACGTAATTAAATTAAATTTTATATTTTCATTCTAATACCCTATGAGGAATGTATTAAAATTTAGGACTAACCCTTATATATAATTATTTATTGTTAATTTGGGGCTAAACCTGGTGTTTATGTGGGTTTCTTATTTTATTTTCTTGTATAAATATTACTTATTGAAACTTGAAAACAAACAAGGTATAACACAAGGAATATGTGGCATGATTTGGTGAATGGAGCATGAAGTGGGGCATAAAACTTGGAGCAGAGGATTTCCATCTTTATTTTTTATATTGATATTGATGTTGTCTCCCATATTGGCAATTGGGAAAACATCATTCTCATCCTTAGTGGCAATGGCAATTTATAACTAGAATTTTAATTTTTTTCCCATGGAAGAATATTGAAAGCAATTTTAACTTTGCTTTGGGGGAATGGAAAGTTAACTAGATCCACAAAATATCTGAATCATACAGCAATATGGGTTCTTTTGTTTTTTCTTCTTTAAAAAAAAAAAATTGCTTTGGTCGATTTTATGCTTTTTCTTTTCTTTATGGCAAAATAATGGGGATGGCTTTTTTCTTGCTTGAAATAATTGTGGAACTCATCACTTTTCAGGCCATTTTCAACAGTAAGATTCATGGGTAATTTCTGTACGACAAAATTTTTGCATGTTGGGACCTGACTTTTCATGACTTTGAAGGTAGCCCTTAGCCCTTGTATGTGACGAAAATACAATGCAATTTCCAAAGAAGGAAACAAACAAATTTCTGATAGTCACACCTTCTGATCATGCGTTTAAGTCGGAAAGGATATTCCATTCAAATTTGAAAGCCTTATATGATAAATTATCTTTTTTTTGGTGAAATATATGATAAATTATCAGCATATATTTTCTCAAAAAAAAAAAAATTATCAGCATATATTAAAGTTTTTTTTCCTACTTTTTTTTTGGCTTATTTAATAAATTTCAAATTTTTATCCGGGTAGATATCCAACATTGTTCGAACTTTCTATCTAATTTATAAATTATGGAGTATATTATAATATAATATAATACACTTATAAGTTTTAACTAAAGGATTGACATTATTATTTTTGGTATATCAAATGATAACTTCGCTTTAATAATGCATGACACAATACCTAAAATATACTATCAACTTAAAACTACCATCACAGTATAATATTATATATTAACTCTAAATAAGAATTGTAATTTAGGTTTGAATAAATAGTATTGACTCCTCTATGTTAACATTACCTAGCTAAGAAACCTGCACCCTGTTTATATGTAACTTGATGTTGTTGGTATGAAAAATAATACTATCTCAAAACTCAAGAAAAGAATAAAAAATAAAAAAAAGTTAGAGAAAAAAATAATAAATCAAATAAAAAAAGTAGTTGATATATCAACGATTTGAATAAAAAAAGTGTAAAAATCTATCACAAGGATTACCACATACGAATTCATTCCAAAAGGTTTTTAAAACCAGTTTAGCAGGTTAAATCTTTTAGTATCCGACGGTCAGGAAAATAGATATTGCATCCAATGGTCAGGATTGAATGAGAGGATCACATTGAAAAGTGGGAACATCACAACGGGAGCAATATATATTGCATCCAATGGTCAGGATTGAATGAGAGCATCACATTGAAAAGTGGAAACATCACAACGGGAGCACCGAAGACTACATAATTGTATATATATATATAAGGGTAAACATCGTAAATAAAGTGAAAATTTTGGGCAATTTAATTAATAAACCCACTTTACAGGATCCTGTTTCGAATCCACTGTTCCACACACACTATCCAACTCCAACTGAAACAGAAACTATCCAACCGAACCAAGGGACCAAACTGCCAACCAAAGGACTCCCACCTGTACGGAGATCCACAGCATCTTTAAGGACAATTTCGTAATTCCATTTCAAAATTCGAATATTCTTCAAACAAATTCTCTTAACCCTTCTATTTATATCTGCCCCCAATATTCAATGAATTTAGAAAAAAAAAATCAGATTCCAAAAAGAACTAGAAAAAAAAAACATGACTGCAGCATTGAAGAAAAGCTACGAGGTTTTTGAAGAGATCGGCCGGGGAAGATTCGGAATCGTTTTCAGGTGCGTTTCGTTGGATTCCGGTGAGTCTTACGCTGTTAAAACCATAGATAAACGGAAAATCTCCGCCGGAGATTCTCTTGATACTCAATGTCTTTTTAACGAGCCGAAAATTCTCAGTCTGGTTTCGTCTCACCCAAATATAGTTCATCTCCATAACTTTTTCGAAGACGATTTTCATCTTCACATGGTGCTCGATCTTTGCCCTGTTTCTCAAGATCTTTACAATTTAATCGTTGATAATGGCACCTTATCGGAATCCCGAGCCCGACCCATCATATCCCAACTCGTTCAAGCCGTCGCCCACATTCATAAACTCGGTGTCGTTCACCGGGATATTAAGCCGGAGAATATTCTGTTTGATTCTAAGGGTTCGGTTAAGTTAACGGACTTTGGTTCGGCCGATGTGGCGGTGGAGGGTCTGGAAGGGGTGGTTGGGACGCCGTATTACGTGGCGCCGGAGGTTCTGGGAGGGAAGGAGTACGGGGAGAAGGTTGACGTTTGGAGTTGCGGTGTGATTTTGTATATAATGTTGGCGGGATTCCCACCGTTTTATGGGGAAACGGTTGTGGAGATATTTGAGGCGGTTTTGAGAGGGAATTTAAGATTTCCCTCCAGGGTTTTTCAATCGGTTTCGCCGGCGGTTAAGGATCTTTTGCGAAAAATGCTCTGTAAAGATGTTACTAGAAGATTCTCTGCTGAACAAGTTCTAAGTAAGCTCAAACTTCGCTTCTTTTTTTTTTTTCTTTTTTTAAAAAAAAAAAGGAATAGAATGAAATGAATTAAATTCTGATTTCTTTTGTTATTTCATTTTTGCAGGGCACCCATGGATAACCAGTGGAGACTACTGAATTTTGAAGCTTTCTTATTAGGCTTCAAGTTTTTTTTGAGAGGGTTTTGCAAATTTGTATAGAGGTTTAAATGAGGATGAACTCTTCTTCATCCCAAGGAAGCTTTTTTTTTTTTTTTTAAATTTTGTAGATAATTGCTTTATGATCAAAAGCAAGTTTTTCTTCTTGTTTTGGAGCTTGTTTTTCTAAGCTTGATGAGAAGAGTCAAGAATGTATAATATATTAGTAAATGATAAAGAGTGGAGAATTATTGAATGGATGTTTTCTTTCCTTTTGTCATGTATGCACTATTATATGCCATTAGAGAAGCTTTGGAGATTTCAATAATATTTTTTTTTAGATTACAAATGCATAGCTACAAACAAACAATCTCATTACAAAACAAACAAACTCATATTCCGTGAGAATTGAACCTAAAACCTCTTGGAAATCTAAAATCTCTTGGTCTAGATAGGCCAAATGCCTGATTATAATAATATTATTATACTCCATTTTTTATGCTTATAAGAATATTTTAAGTTAGTTATTATAAATATAAATATCCAATCTGTTTTCAAGTGCTTTTTGTTAATCTCATTTTATTTTTTAATTTTCAATTTATTTTAAGTTAATAATCTCAATTATCGTTTTAGAAGGGATTTGCATTTGGTTCAATAGTATCCAAATATTATTGTAAGGCAAATAGTTAAGATGATCCTCTCAAGAAGCAAAGAGTTACTTTTGGTGTACTGAAAAAGTTGGGGAGATAGTGAGGAAAACAGTGTCCATTGGGCATTGAGGTAGTGAGAAAAACAATTTTTGTAGCTTTGCAATTGAGCCAAAAACTTTATGGTGAATGGGGTTGGGGTGTACCCATCAATCTCCATCATTTTCCCCTTTCTTTCTCAATCTTTTTGTCCATAGATTTGCAAAGGATCGTACGGCCGAATTCATCTAACAAAAAGTGCAAACTCAATTGTTTGTTTGTTTCATTCTTTTTTATTAAAACCCATTTTTCATTCATAACAAAAATTTCCAATAAGTTAGCCATACCCAAATTGCTTCAAGTTAGTGGATTCAATTTTAGTGTTCCAAGGCCCAATGCTTTTTTGAGCCATTAACAAATAGACCCAATCAACTTAGATCAATGATTTGGGCTGAAACAATACCCATACAATTTTGTGGTATTTGGTATAACATTTTTTTTTCAATTAACTCTCGTTACCTACATTAAATAAATAATAAATAGGACAAGGTTATGCATATTATCTCTAAGCACATTACTCTTGTACACTATCAAGTATAACCGTTGGGTGTGGACTTGACTTAAAAATTATGATAGTGTAAATAACTTTACCGTAATAAATATTGACTATTTCGAGTCTTTGATTTCGCATTAATAATAAAACAAGAGAAATGGGGTACGATAAGATACATTACATACTAAATTAGGCACACCAACAACCCCCTGATATGTGTGACTTTGAAAAGTCATACTACTAGCTACTCCCTCCTCCGTTCCATAATACACAACCACCCCTTTTGAAAAGTCATACTACTTGCTAATAATTAAGAGATACCAAGTCTTGATTAAAACTTGTAAGTTTCTCATGGCTGCCCAGATTGTGTTTCAGTCCCATTTTCATACTCAGCTTCCCCAGACATTTCTTCCAATGACTTTCCTTTGGATTCAGGAACCAAAAATGTGAACAACATTCCCAACAAGTTAATCACACCTAGAATTATAAGTGAATTCTTCACTCCAATACCTTTAGTAGCATATAAAAACCCAAATGCACCAATAATTGCCCCTGCTTTACCTGATGCAGCTGATATTCCATGGCACGTTGATCTTAACCTTGCAGGGAAAATTTCAGCCGGAACGACAAATGTTGTGGCGTTTGGACCGAAATTGGCGAAGAAGAAGGTGAAAGAGTACATAACAACGAACCCAATTCTGTTGTCTGGTAAAGTCCAATGATGGTATGGAATTGCCAAGGCAAACATGAAAACTGTCATGAAGAAAAAACCCATCAATTGAATTTTGAATCTTCCCATTTTATCAATCAATGCCACTGTGAACCAATATCCTGGAACAGTGCTACATAGTGCAATGAGAGTTTGGGCTCTTGCAATTCTGTAAACTTCTTCAAGGGCATTCATGGTTTTCGCCTTTGGAATCCAACCAATGGCACTAAAAATGTCTTTCTGAAACAGATTCTGACTGTAATAAGCAATGTCCAAGAAGAACCAAGTAGTTGTTGTTCCAAGCAAGTGAAGACCATGTCGAAGAAGGAATTGTTTAGTGAACAACCCAAATTCGTTCCCTTTTTTTTTCTATTTTTTCTTGTTCTGCTTCCAAATCAACTTGAAGAACTTTTGACATATCAGCTGCAGCTTGTTTTGCATCCTTGGCAACCAAGGCGGTATAACGAGCAGTTTCCGGCATTTTCATCCGCCAGTAATAAGTAAGTCCTGCCGGGAGAGCTCCAAACATCAAAATAATCCTCCAAACGTAATCGGCTTCCGGGACAGTTGATAAATTTGCATCCATCTCATAAGTTGGTGCAGGGTAATTGGCCTTAAAAGCTGCAGAAACAATGATAGCAACCATTCCTCCAGCCAAAATCCCAAACCCTTGCATGGCGAAAACCGCCGCTATAAAAGCGCCGCGAGTCTTTTTGTTAGCATATTCAGACATAATTGTCGCGGAAAGAGGGTAGTCGCCACCAATACCGAAACCAAGCCAGAAACGAAAGAAGCAAAGTGTAGCCATAACAGATTTAGCATCGTGGCTAAAGGAAAGGCCAGATGCGACGGAACAAATAACCATAAGCATAAGGGTCATGCCATAAACACGTTTCCGTCCCATTTTGTCACCAAGCCAACCAAAAAAGAGTTGGCCTGCAAGGGTACCGCATAAGGCTACACCATTAACTGCAGAAGCAACATTGTCGGGAAGGGTACCGGGAGTTGCAGCGCCTTCCTTGTGGTAATATATGCGGCCGAGCAATTTGGTCACCATGGAAATGCAGAAAAGGTCATAAGCGTCGGTGAAGAATCCCATTCCGGCAATAACAATTGCAGTGAAATGATACCATTGCGTTTTGGCTACATCAAGTGCATTAAGCACTTGCAGCTGGTCGTTTGCCATATGACAAATCTGTTCCTTTTTCCACCCTGAAAATATTGCAACAGAGAAATTGAAACACTAATTTTTGTATGTAAAATTACAGAGTACACAAATTAGAAATGAATTGATCATAATAAATTGTAATTACGGTTCTTTTCGTGAATTTAATGTATGATGATGTATCGAGTTTCTAAGGTAAGGAGCACGTGTACAACTTCGTGGGGCCATGTGTACTTATGTTTGGAAGAAGATGACAAGTGAAATAATATAAGGACAAAATGACCAAGACTATAATACAGAAGTCACAAGTCAATAAAGTAAAATAAAAATAGTACCAAAAACAGTTCACGTAAAAAACAAAACAAAAAATTTTAGTAAAAATGATGGATGTTCATGTAGCTACAAATTATAAGCAAATTACAATTTGGGACATTCTGCAAGAAAAGAAAATGATAATAAATTGAAAATTTTGAGGCTAAAAGATATATATCTCAGTCGAAAGTTTTGCAATATTTTGTTCCAATTATTATTAACCAAGTAAATGCTTGTATATACTAGAAATAAAGGGTTCAAGTTATCCACCCAACTCCTACCCAGGAAACACCAGAAAGGAAAATAAAATTGAATGTCACATGGAGAGATTGCTGAAATCTCAATTCAGAATCACAAATATAAAGAGAAAAATCATAACCAAATGAAAATGAAATTGCACCAGAAAGATTAAAGAACTACAGGGGAAATATATAATATATATAGCACTCTGGAATCTGGATTTAGTTTGAAAATCTCAAAACTACAAGCTTATAATACTACTGACAAAAAGACACAGAGGGGACAAATTAACTAAAACAAACACAGTCTTAAATAAAGGACTAATAAAAGAGATTTTGATCCCAAAGGGTATAAAGAAACAAGGAGAGAACTTCAGATATAATCTACAATTCTATGAAAACTCATTAATTAAGAGTACTATATATATATATCAGATAGCAAGGGAAAAAATCTTACGTTAAATTTGCTTTGCAAGCAGCAAACGGTCCAGTGCTGGGAATTCAGAGGGAAAAATATATGAGGTTTTAGTTTTAGACAAGAAGAATAGTAATAAATACGAAGAATCAAAGAGCTTAGCAAATGAAGAAAGAAAGGAAAAAGAGAGTGAAGAAGAAGAAATGGGTTGCAGATTTATGGAGGGAAAGAAAGATATATATTGAGTGAATGAGTGGGGGAGTTGGTTTCCGTATTTAACTTTTTTTTTTCTTTTCCATTTAATTTTTATGAAGATTTATTTAACTTAACTATATAGAAATGTTTAAGAAGAATGGGAAATTGCATTTAAGAATCTTTTTGTTTTTCAACATGGCATATTCTTTCTCTATAAATGCTCCATGTTTTTCTACTATAGGTTAAATTTTAGAAACTGGATTTAGTAAGTCTTAGTTAGTTTTTCCATATTTGAAATTATTATAATCTGATTTGGGTTATTTCAATTGATTTAATTAGAATTCTTAAGGGGATATATATATATATGATCATTATTATGAATATTCTTTATCTTTTTTAGGCAATTATAAATATTCTCCTTTTTTTTTTTCATGGATAAGAAATACTTTATATACTAGTATTTGTTTCAAAATTTCAAAACATTATCACCAAAAACTTGTTTAGGAAAGCATTAGCATATAGCTATATAAATAGGTCTAAATTAAATGCGGAAAAAGGAAAATAGATGATGCCATTTTTCTGAAAATGAAATAATCATTTTTTTAGTGAAAAATGAAATAATCATTAATCAGCCATAAAAGCTTAGTAGAAATAGATGCATGAGTTTAGCCATTGTATATTGGCCAAAATTAATCATTTCATTCAAAGATTATATGATTAATCATTTTTGTTATTATTGAAGTGTACGTACAACCACAAAAGAAGTGTTACTATTAAAAGGTGCAGTTATTAATATGTTTGAAAAGTCAGATAGTAACTTTTTAAGATTATTCAGATGAGGTGAAAGGATAAAAAAGATACTAGCTATGGAGGATTAATATTTTCACATTTATTGCCTTACTTGTGAATTGTGATTATTTACGTTCTCTTTAATATTTTTTTTTATCGTACGTAGGGGATTTATTGTGACTTATGGGGTGGTCTAGAGCCAACCCATTAATTCAACTTTGGAAGTTAAGCATCACTTGCCCAGTCCAGAGTCAATGGGTCAATTGATCAAATCAGAAGGACCATATATAAGAAATGAAAGTATGAAATTAAGAAGCCTTTTATTTCTGTTAATTAAGATAGCAAGAAAAGATTCATTTCATGAAGTTGACTAATTGATTTCCACATGCCTTAGGTATTTTATCATTCAGTTACTGAATAATGTGGGTATTCAAATCTATATATAAAACCCATTTTCCCGTGCCTAGCTATAAGTCTAAGATAAGAACACATCACTTTTTCTTTGCAACCTTTTGCTTTCAATAGATTTTGCCATTTTGGGTTGAAATGTGCTCATAATTTGGATTTAGTATACTCTTCCTTTTATCTGCACTTATGTATATATAATAACTCCCATTCCACTAGCGAAAAGAACAATAACTATCTAGTCCGAAATTTGTAGACTCTTGTAACTACTAATCAAAGCAGAGGAATGGGTGCTTATAAAAGTCTAAGAAAGATGAATGATATTGATATAACTAGCTATCATGTGTATAAAACGGAGAGCAAATCTTATGGGGACCAAACCAAGATTTAGGCGGATAATTCTTTTTGACTCTCTAAATTGTCCCTCCTAATAATTAAGGTAATAAATTAAATTAAGATTTAGCCCCCTTAAAAATTAAGGTAATAAATTAAATCCAGATTTAACCCCTAATTATAAATGTGAAGAGTTTGCAGGATAAATTCCTTGATTTTAGGCTAGTGTTGACACATCAGGAGGATCAAGTGGAGGGTCAAATAGCAATACTCAATTTTGGCTTAGTTAATTAGCGTGGCAGCTGGGCTTTCATATATTTCCATGTCATAATCTTCATTCATTCAAGAATCTTTCTGACTTTCCTTCTTAATTTTGGGGGTTAGCCAAGCATTGAAGGATCGCTTGCCCTATTTTTTGAACAAGTTTTTGTTTGTAATTTGGGCCTTCACGACTTGATGATGAAAGACTTGTTCTATATCGTACGGGTCAACTTTGTTTGTTTGTTTTCATGACGGTGTGGGTGAGTTGGTCGTATGTCTCTGACTAAGGAGTAAGGACACTGTGACCATAACTATTGGGACTTAATAGGGTTGGGCCTTGGGGGGACAGGCCTACTGCCCTATATCTTCCAATCCAATTAGTTGACTCTTCACTCTTGTTTAATCTAATTTTGTGTATTTATTTTATTTATTTCTTTATTTTCTATCCGGAGTTACTTAAGTGCCCTTCAAAACGCAAAAAAAGACTCGCTCTCTCTCTCTCTTTAAATTTTCCAACGGTCATTTTTTTTTTTTTAAAAATTTCCGATTGCAAAGGGAAAACGAAATCCCTAGAATTCTCTTCTAACCGTTGCTTTTTCTTTCTTTGTTCTGGGAAGACGGAAATTCAAGGCAAACGCCTGCCGGCCGGTTAAAGCCACTTCTCTACTCCGGAGGATCAGCGTAAGAGAAAACTCTTCTCCTAATTAGGCTAATCTTTTCAATTTTCTGTTTGGTCAGAGTAAATTTTAGGTTTTTATGTTTAATTTTTGCTAGTAAAGAATTGTCGATAATAATAAAACATTGTCTGCGTTACGTTTAGGGAATGTAACATACAAATCTTGATCTTTAGTGATTTAGTTGTTTTATAAACTAATGCTTTATTTCATGTTTTGATTCGTTTTCTCATGTATTCATTGGGGAAAACTACTGAACTCTCAAGGCATGAAAAGTATGTAAGTGCTCCTTCTTTTGTACTTTTGAATTCTGCTTTGAGGCTACTGCTTAGCTTAACTCATGGTTTATTGTTTGGGGGTTCATTCTTCTGTATGTTTATATATGTTTCTTGTGTGAATGCATTCATCTCATATTTTTTTCTACTTGGTTTGGAAGGAGGATTTAGAAAGCAGAGAGCCCATAAATGATATATGAAGCTGCAAGAGCAGGGGAGGGGAAGGTAAGATTTGGGTAAGCTAATCAAATGTTGCTGCTGAGCCTCATGTAGTTACATGACTTACTCTTCATAAGCTACTGATTCTAACCTCTGATTTAATACCATGTTGAACTGTTCAGATAATATGTACCAAGTTGATACTTCCTCTTATCAAAACCACAACTTCTCACACTTTCTTATATACTAATTCTGATTCTCTCTCACTTTCTTACATTTAATAGTATTTGTCTTTTTTAAGAGAGAGTAAGTTATTGGGTTATAAGGTTGACTGATTGAATATCGTAGAGAGAGAGAGAGACTAAGGTGCATTGTTAAGGTATATGATTCTTGTTTCATGTTTTTGAGTCTGTGCGATCTGTTTTAAAGCACCTGTTCTTCATTTGCTGCAAAGGTTCTTTTCTTTTCCTCTTCTTTGATTTGTTATCCATTTCAAATCAATTGCTCCATTGTGTTTGTGGTATGTTTGAGAACAGGAGAGGAGATTAAGATGTAAAGTTTGGATATTTTATACTTGCTTAATTTTTTGAGTCTATATGATCTGTTATCATATTAGTTTAAGTTTGGGTATTCTATACTTGGTTAATCTTTTGATTCTATACTTGCTCAAATCAAGTGCTCCATATGGTGATTAGTGCAGTATTGAAAATGAAAGATTTTGTGTATATGCAGTATTGGAAAATGAAGGATTTTGTATATTGCATCATTTTCCCTGAAAAGTAAATGAGTTTCAATGATGCAATTTTCTATAGATATTATGAAGGTAGGTACAAAAGCAATGGGAATGGACTTAATTGGGATTGTTTGAGAGATGAAGGATTCTGTGTATATTGCATCAATTAAAAATTTTTGATGGTACAATTTTTAATTGATACTTTTTGAATTATTTTTCCTTTGTAGTAATAAATTTGGGGTTCTAAATTAAAACCTTAATCTAATCTACTTTATCCATTCATTTGGATCAAGTTGAATGAATATATTAGCTATTGGGTCAAAAGTCACAAATGATGAGTATATACTAAACAATCTTTATGTGTAGGGTGAATTACTTTAAAGTTTTAAACCTTTAATAATGATATAATTAAAATGTGAACAAATAGAATATCGTTTTCTAAATGTCATTTCAAATAAATTAAGAAATTATACTACCTCTAATATTAGACCCTTATATTATCTAGCAACCATTATTATTTACAAAAGAATAGGCATAACTAAATTTACAAATTACCATATTTTTATACTTCTATGCTCTTTTTAAAGATTTTATTTACTTGAATATGTTAATAGTAATAGTTTTCCACTAGACTTCAAATCTAGTAATACGATATTCATTTTGATGACGATACAAAAATCAAGTGAGCTCATTCTATGTGTCTACTGTGATAATATTTTTCATAAGTTATGGAAGATATTATTAATGAAATCATGAAAACAGAAATGTGGGTATGAAAAATGAAACATGTAATCAATTAAAATTTTGCCATTAGGGTAGTACTAAAATTTAATAATTTTTTTGCTCATTTTTAATCTTTTTATTTGCAGGTTTTGCAGCATGATGAGATTGGATATGAAAACAGAAGAAGTGGAATTTCGGCCTTAGAAGACTAATAAAGCAATAAATTCGTTGTCCTATTATTTTGGCTCAATTAATAAAATGATTTGTTGGTTTATAAAGTCTCAATTTTGTCAAAATATTGTAAAATGAATTGGGTTATAAATGTGAATTTCTCCAATTTTTTTTTATATCCATTGATTTTGGTTTAATTATCAATACCATTTAAAATAGGATGAAGTATAATAGCAATTTCCACTAAAAAAAAAAAAGTACAATAGCAACTTTTTTTTTCCCATCCGGTATTCAAGGCCTTGACTAATTCGGATCCGGCCTGCGTCGCGCACCTGGTTATGGTGGGTGAGTCTCCCAATAGGGGCACCACTTAAGCTGGAATAAGCCGCTTACTATCTGATCCAACTCCTTGTTGGTAACTTTTTTTTTTTTAGCAACTTTTAAAAAAATTGCTTTTTCCATACCAATTGGGAATAAAAGGGTTGGGTCTTAGGGGAACAGGCCCAAAGGAAAGACTAGCTGAGTCGCTCTCTGTTTTTTTTGGCTGAGTCGCTCTCTGTTTTTTTTTGGCTGAGTCGCTCTCTGTTAGTAGTAAAATTTTCAACGGTCATTTTTTCAGTTGCAATTGCAAAGGGCAAACGAAATCCCTAGAATTCTCCGGGAAGACGGAAATTCAAAGGCAATGTCTGCCGACCGGTTAACGTCACTTCTCTCGGAATATCAGTGTAAGAGATAACTCTTTTCCTAATCTTTTCAATTTTCTCTTATTTTATCTTGGAAATTATGAAACTGTTATCTAATTTGATAATTGAGATTGACTAAGAGTATTCTAAGATCGTTTAAACCGCTGAAATATCGATCATGTTTTTGGAGTTATTTTTCTGTAGTCTATTGAAGACATAATTCAAGTAACGTTTCTATCTGCTCGGAGTAAATTTTAGGTTTTTTTATGTTTAATTTTTGCTAGAAAAGAATTGTCGATTATAATTAAACAATATTGTCAAATTTAGGTTTAGCGAATAAAACAACCATTCTTCTTGTTTTAGTGATTTAGTTGGTTTATAACTAATGCTTTATTTCATGTTTTGATTTGTATACTAAAGACATAATCAATCCAACTTTCATGTCTATATTTTGCACCCCTATAGTATTGACCGAATCGAAAAGAAAACATTATCAGAGACCTTTCTGCTTTTTGTTAATCATATTCAACTGGTGTGGATGTTTATGCATGTATGACAGACACAGTAAGGAACCAAAATGTTAGGTTATGTTAAAGATGAAAAAACATTCTTGATCACTTATCAACTAAAACTTTTATATGTGGTTCTGAGGCATACTATACTTAATGATGTCTTAATCCTGGTGGGTACAGACTACTGGTGCAACCAAGAATAAAATTTCATAAACTTTGTATCATGTGTTAACAGTATATTATATGTGCTAAGTGTTGCCCTGAATTATTTGCTTGTGTTTGGCTAATGATTGGTGTGTTTTTAAGGCATCGTTTTCATTTGAGATAGCATTATTTGCTTTTCTCGTTTCTCATTTTCTGCTTTCTTTTGTTCTTTTTCCAGTCTTTGAGGAGAACTGTTAGTGAGGTCATTAGAGTTCAGTGGTGAATACTCCTCAATTTCTTTGAGGAGAGTCTCCATTTCAAGGTAAAAATTAGCAACCTTTATTATTGATTATTATATGCATGTGCAATTGTTATGTGAATTCCTTCTTTGAGCACGCCTTACTTATGTTAATAGCTTTACAACTTATTCTCTTTTTCTGCTTTTGTGTTGTGATTGGGAAATAGAAGTGGTAAATGGGACGGATGGGCAAAGAAGTTGAAGATGCCAAAGATTGGTCAAAAGTAAATGAGGATGCATTTATTCAGTTGTTGATTAGTAAAGTAAGGGAAGGAAAGTTGCAGTCCTCCACGTTTAAGAAAGAAGTGTGGTCAGAGATTAATGATGAGCTGCGTGAAGTAATTGGACAGGATTATGGTATTTACAGATTGAGAGGAAAACTCAATCGCTTACGTACCAGACATCGTCAATTCTCTGAACTAATTGGACACACCGGAGTCAAATGGGATGTGACATCCAATGTTGTTAATGCCGCACAGAATATATGGGAGGACTTTTTTAAGGTACAAGTAATTACTTAATTTGTGTTTCCCTTCATATTATAAGTATGTTTACTAACTTGTTTTTTCTAATTCACAGATTAGTACAAATTTTAGAAGGTTCAAGAAACAAGGATGTGCAGAATATGAGTTACTTGGTGAAATCTTCAACACAGCAACTGCAACCGGAAAACTTCAACAACTTTGTACTGAAGATCTACTCATTGATACTCAAGAGAGGCGCTTGGAAGATGGATTTCTCTCCGGCTCCATGCATATTGATTTGCTTGCTGAGAATTCTGAGGTTGAAGGGGATGAAAGGGGTAAAAAGCGAAGTAGTGATTCTAGTGAGCGCCGAAATGTCAAGGTGAGCAAACTGGATAAGATGGATGCATTTTTAGATAAATGCACAGTCACATTGACTGCAATAAAGAAAGCTTATAAAGCTGACAGATATAAGTCATCTAGTAGTAGTGGAAGTGACGATCCTTATTCTATAAGTGTGTATGGATATTTTAGAGAAAGTTGAGGGTGTTTCTTTCACTTCGTACAATAAGGCAATTAAAAAGTTCTTATCAGCAGATTGGAGGCAAATTTTTGTTGGAATGTCTGATATGAGACGAAAGGAGTGGTTGGATAGCCTTTCTTAGATTTAGGCTTTATGGTTTCTGTTTTATAAGGGTGTGTCAACCTTTCGATTAGATTTAATGGTTTTCAATTTTATAAAATTGATATTGTAAATTAATTTAAATTATCTAACTAGTTGTTTGATGATCAAAACAAACTTTATTAACTTTTTTTTCCCACAAATTTAACTTTTATTTATATGTCCTTTTAAATGTTTTAATTAATTGGAACTATTTTATTTACTTTGATTTTATTATTGATATTAAATGTATTTTCTTAATTTTTTAAAACAATTTTTCATTCAGCTTAATGTAAAAAAAGGCTCCTGAAATTTCTGCCAATGGTCAAATAAACCCCTAAACTTCAATTTTGGCCAAATAAGCCCATGAACAGATAAGCTCTTCTGCTCATGCCATGTGCCTTGAAACCACATCAATTTAAGATAAATTTTCTGAAAAAGAAAAATTTTAAAAAATTAAATAACTAGTGGCATAAAAATAAATTTTCCAAAAATGAATTCAAAATTTTTTTTTTAATTTTTGTTTTACATAAAATTTACCCTAAGCTGGCGTGGCATTTTCAGGTCACGTGGCATGCTAGCATGGCTTTTTCTCATAGTAGAAGGGCTTAGCTGGCCAAAATTTGTAATTCAAGGGCTTATTTGGCCAAAATTGAAGTTCATAGACTTATTTGTCCATTGGCGGAAAGTTCAGGGGCTTTTTTCTACATTAAAGCCTTTTTCATTATGAAAAAAAGAGGGAGAAGAAAAACAATTTTCCATTTTCGTGAACCAAACATGTTTTCTAGAAAACAAAAAATGAAAAATGAAAACAATTTTTTAAAAATTCATGTCCCAAACAAGTTATCAAACAATTCTCAATCCAATGATTATTATTTTTTCTTTATAAAAAAATTATTAACATCATATAGCATCGTTAACGGTCAAAATTGGAATAGTTCCAAGCGCAAAACATATTTAAACACATGGACTCCTTCTCACCCAAATATCAAAGGCCTTAACACATGCAACACATGAGTTGTATCCTCAAAATGGCAAAAAGGCCAAGAGCACACTAACACATTGGAAATGTATAGGAAATCATCCTCATCAACAACAGTTCCAGTTAGGTTCAACTCATCAACAATTTGCTTCATTTGCTGAAGGTATTATGCAACAAGGCGATTATTCCTCTTGGTGGATGTAAGAGAACTCTTCAGATTATACGGGATCGAGTTTTGTTAGCAAACAGTTTGAGAAGCTTTTGCCAAGCATCGCTTGAAGTCTAGGATGAGGCAACACACGATAAAATAGTTTCTGATGTGGAGGCTATGAATTATAATGGCGTGAAGGATCAGCTTGTCCTGCCGTAGCCAATAACTATATTCCGGGTTGGGAACAATTTGTCCACTCTGCTGAATTTCCTTTGCCGGTGGTGTTTTGGTGCCATCAACATATCCATAAAGATAAAATCCTTGAAGCAGGGCATCGAATTGAGCACGCTAGGATGGGAAGTTTTTAGGTGAGTTTCATGGGCAATTGAGTAGTTGTGTTGATGGAGATGGGAGTGTTGGGAGTATTGTTTGTAGCAGCCATGGTGGGCAATAAAACCAGGAATCAAGAAATCTTCAGCTTGTGTAAAAATCTGATACCATGTAGAGTTGCAAACCGGCTAAGGTAAATGCAAGATAGAAACTGATTGGGAGAAAAGGCTAGGCTGAATTGATTACAAGTTCGGTTTATTAATAAACCGATTGAACCGACCAAATAATTCGGTTTGTCAGTTTATTCGGTTGGGATGAATAATTTGATCGTTTTCGATCAATTGTAATTGTTTGTTCGGCTTTCAGAAAATTTAAACCAAACCAACCGAATGCACACCCTTAGGTGCGCAGAAACTTTTGTTATTGTGGGTTAAGATCTCCAAGGCGAGTTTCTTTGAAGAATACAAGCATTGGTATGAGGTTTTATTGTTGTAGGTAGTATGAACATGGTGGGAGCGATTTTTTTCAGGTGGCATGATGGTCTGGTCGAGGATCCAAGAGCTTGGAAAGCATTAATGCAACTGAGGGATTTGAACAAACAAATTACGAAGGAGAATGCCGAATTAAGAGCTCAGCAATCTTGGCTGAAGTTGATGCATTGAGGCAAAAGAGGAGGGATGAAGTTGATTTAATTGGTGAAAATTCTTTGTTGAGAGCTGAGGATGAGATTTTGCAAAGGCAATTACTGGTTGCTAATAACAGCTAAGGTAGAAGATGTAGCAAAAAAATGCTGGGTTTTGGGCATTACTATTTTTAGTGGCTTATATAGTTATATGTTTAATAAGTATTGTAAGAGGGTGCATGGAGGCATAATATGGTAAGCTAGCCTTACCGTAAAATGAACCTTATATGTAGCCTGTATATAATGTGAATTAATGTAAACAAGTTGATCGGCTCACGCTGGCGCGTTGAGCATTCTTGATTTATGGCTAGCAAATTATTTTAGTTTTAGAGTTTTTTTTTCTCGGTTCTTATCATATATGTGAGTAGGTGGTTATCGGCTCGCGCTGGCACGTCGAGCATTCTTGATATGTGGCTAGCAAATCATTTTAGTTTTAGAGTTTTTATTTCTCTCGATTCTTATCATATATGTGAGTAGGTGGTTAGTAAATTCGATATTTGGAGCAGATCTTATAATTGAAGAACTAATTTGCCAAAGTAAAATAATAGTGCCTTAAAACATTATGTTGTAGAAAATAAAAGTTTTTGTAGTTGTTGTCATACAATTTCCCCTTTTTAGAGTTGTTATCGCTTAATTTATCGAACAAAGATATAGAAGGATACATTGCATTATAAGCATGGAGAAAAGACCATCTTTATAAGACTATAATCATTCTTTTTTTTTGAAAAATAGGACTATAATAATCATTCTATTTGAACATGAAATGTCTAATAATGCATTTTTTTTTAAAAAAATCAATATTGCGAATTAATAAACTTACTTTTAAAACCACAATTAATTGTGTTCACATTCACCTTTAGTAAAAGACCAAAAAGTAGAGTTATCCATCTCAACATTAACCAAAGTTTAGGGTCTTAAAGTAATTTGGTAGGTGGAAAAACACTAAAATGTTTAATAATCTAGTCCCTCATTAACCCAAACATGGGATCAAATAGTAAATTCATAAAGTTGGAGGAAAAAGGAATGGTGAGAAACTAATTGAGGGACTTCTTAGTAAATAAATAATACATGATTTTAAGGTCAATAAATGCTTTCACATTTAACTGGTTAAAACCTTTGCAATTACGAAAAAGGGTTGGACGAAAAGGAAATGATGAGAAATTAATTGAGGGCATTCTTAGTAATTAACCAAGTGAGAAAAGACAGAAAATGACAAAAAAAATTCAAATGGAGCCTCCTCATAGATCATCAAAAAGGGCCTTTGATAAATTCTCTGGGTCTTTCAAATAATATTTAGTATATATATGATTAGTTACAGTTTTATACACAGTTTTGTTTTGGTATATGTAAACTACATAAGAGTATATCCTATCTATAACAATTTTACAAATTAAATTTGATTGAGATTACAAATTAAATTTGAATGAAGATACGTTATCCTTAATCAATTAAAATTTTGCCATTACCGGGTAAGAGTAGTACTTAATTTTTTTTTTCTCACTTTCTAATTAATCGATCTCTTATCTGCATGTTTTGCAGCGCGGCGAGATTGCAACGCTGGCGAGGAAGTGGAATTTCGGCCGTGGAAGACAAAAACAATAAATTCTTTGGCTGGACTAACAAAATGAAGTAGTAAAGACTAATTTTTGTCTCTAATTTTTTATCCTTAAATAGTACTTGCATCGTAAAACAATTCGGGTTTTTCAATCCAATTAAGTAATTTTTTTTGGAGATTTCCTAAAAGTAATTTTTTTTGGAAAAAGAAAATTGTTGATATATCATATGATTAGGAATATCATCATTATATAAGCCTAATAATATTAGGAGTAATTTATGAATCAATGTGTAGAAAGAACTTGAGCCAACAAACAACCGACGTTGACTCAACCTCGAAGTGATCCTAAATCCCAAATATACTTATATATCAAAGAAATTGATCAGAATTTTGTAGGGCTTTATAGACAATTTGAGAACTTATAAAAGATATCACTACAAGAAAAATGAGAAACGGCGGCACAATTTTAGTGGCGTTTCCAGGTAAACGCCACCAAAGAACAAGTTATTGTGGCAATTCCTAACTAAATGCCGGTGGTTTAAATGGAAAATTTTATTGTAACATATAGTGGCAGTTAAAGTGCCAGAAAATGAGGTTTCCCGTTTATGTTTTTTTTTTTAGTTTTCGCGCTTAACTCTTAATGGCGTTTAAAACGCCACGATATGCTAGATTTTGGGTCATTTAAAACGCCACAGATAATTTTAAAATTTTTAATATATCTAATAATTTTTTACAAATTACTCTGACATAAGGAGGCGTAATAAACGCCACTAACTCATTATTCAATATTTCAGTTATAAGTTATTATTATTTTAGTAAGTAATAAATATATAGTATCATTATTTCAAAAATTCTCTTATTTCATTTTATTTTTCAAAATCCTCAAATCCTCAAATCTCTGGCCAAAAAAAAAATCCTCAAATCCGCGATTCTCATCTTCCTCACAAATGGCCGGCCTTCCCATTCTCTGTCTCAAACCCGTAGCGGCCATTTTCGCCATCTCGTGACATCTCTTCCACTCAGTCTCTTCGCTTTAGCTCACTAGCAGAATCGAAGCTCTCCAATTCCAAGTGAGGCATTTTCTCTTCACGGTCACGCCCAGCAACAATCGAAGCTTTATTTTGAGGAATTAGGGATTCAATTAATCCAAGTATCGATTTAGATAATAATCAATTTCATGAAGTATAGATTGTAGAGCTTAATTTCATTTTCATTTAGGTTAGCTCATTTTCATTTTCATTTGCCTTCTCTTCAGGCCTTGGTTGACAGCAATCACTTCCAGAGACGATGTGATTCAGCTTTACTGCGTTTTCAAGGGTATTTTTCTTCCTCTTTCTCCCTCTTGTTTTAACCTTCTTGTTTGGAGCGATCCTAGCATTCGTGAATCCTCTCTTATTTCAAATTCCAATCTATTTCAGGTTAGTCAAGCACTATAATTCCTATAATTCCTAAAATTGCTTTTATCAAGCACTAACTAGATCGAATATCAAAGAGACCATTGTTATATCAAAGTGATCGTGTTATAACCCTTAGGAGTAGTTATCTTTTTGGTCTATTTTGTTAGTCAATTTCAGTTTGGCGCCCCTCTTTGTTACCTTGGCTCAAAGTTGAAAACCCAATTTGTATAGCATATATTGCCTTAGTGGATATGGTGAAAACTGCCATTTCTATGGAATATATCATGAGAGTAATTGCTCTTTTAATGACCTGTTGACTTTGGAAATGATATACCTTTTGGTTTTAACGAAACAATTTTAACAGAGTCATGTATCTGGAACTTTATTGGAGGATATTGGTGAAATTTTAGTTGAAATTTTTTCTCCATGAATAGTCTGCTATTATTAAGTTTCTGAAAAGAAATAAAAGGTAATTAAAAGCTTTTCAATTTGATTATATCTGTCCAAATCTGATTAGTAATTTTGTTTTGGTAAGTGAATTTCTTTATTTTTCAATCCTGAGTTGAGTGATCAAAGGGGCCTAATTTAACAAATCATCCTAGATTCTTCTGCAAATATATAAGGTGATCCCCTGGGAAGAATGGTGACAGCCTTTAGCTTTGTTGCTTTTTTAGTTATTTTAAAAATCTATGCAACAATATATGCTTTGCTATCAACGAACCATGTTCCAATTAAATTGATTCTTTCTTTGTAAATGTCAGAAACCATGATTTTGTTATAAGATTTATCAATTTTTTTGGTCTGTCTTCTCAGAAGTTTGCTGCTATTTTCTTGTTCTTTGAGGAACCAGTCTATCTGCCGTATAAAGCCATAGGGAATGTTAAAAGAAGGAAGAAAACAAATGCTAACAATTAATAAAAATGGTTTTAGAAAATATCAATTTAGTGTCTTATGTTTATTACTTTTTGTTACTGCTTATGATCTTTAATGCATGATAATTTCATGGCAATTTTACTAATACAAGGAAGTTAAGAAGGAGGCTTCATTTCAGTTTTAATAGCAGCAGCCAACTGATCATAGGCTTCTCCCCAAGCATTCTTCATTTCTGGAGACCACAATTCTGGTATTGTTTCCTATTCTCATTTCAGTAAGGCCATATAGGCTTTTCGTACAGATTTTCTGCTTTTCTGACCTTGTTGAGATGAGTCTGGTTTGTTTAATTTCTTGTTTGTTTGATGGTTTATTTAGCTGTTCTACAATTTAACAGGCAATAGAAACTTTGGAATGGATAAAAGTTGGATCTTTGAGTCAAGAGTAAGTAAGCAATATCTAGATGGAGTCAAAATGTTTTGGACTTTGCATTTGCAAAAGCTTCTCAACAAGGAACTATTGTATGTCCTTGTTACAATTGTGTCAACACTTATCGTCATACTCGTGAGGTTGTACAGGAGCACTTAGTGTGCGATGGCTTTTTATCTGGGTATACGTGTTGGGTTTTTCATGGTGAGAAGCCACCTGCTTTTAGTAGTAATTTGTTCTCACATGTTGAAGTCATGTCCCACGCATCTAATGAATCTCATAATCAGACCCAAGTAATTGGTGGTGATGATATTAGTAGCCTGTTGCAAGATGCTTTTGGTATGTATGATCAAGTTTCGTGCAATCAATCACCCACTGGAAGTGTACATGGAAGTGATAAGGATAAGGATTATGTAAGTTCAAGTTTCGGAACACCTACTGCAAATTTTGATGAAGATGTGGCTGAATGTTCTTCAAATGCAGAAGCTATAAAGTTTTTCAAGTGTCTTGAAGCTGCAAGTCAAGAATTATATCCTGGATGCACTAGTTATTCTAAGCTTTCTTTTATTGTTCACCTTTTTCACATAAAATGCTTGCATGGGATGACTGGTAAAGCTTTCAATGGGCTTCTACAGTTTCTTGGTAACGTTTTTCCAGATGCTGTAATTCCTAAGTCTACTTATGAAGCAAAGAAGATTATAAAGGATTTAGGATTGGGTTATGAGAAGATACATGCATGCCCGAATGATTGCATGCTATATTGGGGTGATAGAGCATATGAAGAATCATGTGACACGTGTGGTAAATCTCGTTGGATAGTGACTAGTGAGGATTCAGATGCCGATGAAATTGATGATGTGCATAGGAAGAAGATACCAACAAAGGTTTTGCGTTACTTTCCGCTAATACCTAGGCTACAAAGGTTATTTATGTACCTCAAAAACTTCAGATCTAATGAGGTGGCATGATGAAGGAAGAACAAAGGATGGCCTTTTGAGGCATCCTGCAGATGCGTTGGCATGGAAATCGTTAGATGAAAGACATCCTGACTTTGCCTTAGATTCTCGAAATGTTAGAATGGGGCTAGCAAGTGATGGTTTTAATCCCTTTGGGATGATGAGTACTACTTATAGTACATGGCCGGTTGTATTGACTATTTACAATTTGCCAAGCTGGGCTTGCATGAAACAACCTTTTCTGATTTTATCAATGATCATACCTGGTGAGAAAGGTCCGGGGAATGATATTGATATTTACTTACAACCATTGATTCATGAATTGTTGCAGTTATGGGAAGGTGTTGAAACTTATGATGCTTCACAAAAAAAATTGTTTAATATGCGTGCTGCATTGATGTGGACCATCAATGACTTTCCAGCTTATGCATACTTATCGGGTTAGAGCACGAAAGGTGCGTATGCTTGCCCGTATTGTGCTGATAGCACTTGTTCACAATGGCTGAAACATGGAAGAAAACATGCTTATATAGGACATCGTCGATGGTTACCCGAGACCCATAGATTTCGCTTTCAAAAGCATCTTTTTGATGGGACAGAAGAGTTGAGAGCTGCACCTACACCTATGTCTGGATCATATGCATTAAGACAATTAGATAGTCTTCAATTTACATATGGGAAGATGGAGGGCTCCTCTAGAAGTAGAAAAAGGAGAATTGAAGTGCTTGACGAAGAGCAAGAAGGAGGTGGAGAAGAGGATTTTCAGCAGCTTGGGAAACTAGACAAGGACTTGTGGAAAAAAAGGAGCATCTTTTTTCAGTTGCCTTATTGGAAAGATAATTTGGTTCGTCATAATCTCGATATGATGCATATCGAGAAAAATGTATGTGAAAATGTGATGCTTACACTTCTTAATGATAAAAGGTCCAAGGATAATATGCAAGCACGTCTCGACTTGGTGGACATGGGCATAAGGCCTGATCTTCATCCTCAACTACTTCCCAATGGTAAAAGACACCTACCTCCTGCTTGTTACTCAATGACTAAAGGTGAGAGGGATGTATTTTGCAAAGTATTGAAAGATATTAAAGTGCCAGATGGATATGCCTCAAATATCTCTAGGCATGTTAATGTGAAGAAGCAAAAACTTTCTTCTCTCAAGTCCCATGACCATCATATTTTGATGCAAG
Source organism: Corchorus olitorius (assembly GCA_001974825.2). Taxonomy (NCBI): domain Eukaryota; kingdom Viridiplantae; phylum Streptophyta; class Magnoliopsida; order Malvales; family Malvaceae; genus Corchorus; species Corchorus olitorius. The sequence continues at coordinate 7,939 of AWUE01015836.1, read as the reverse complement.
GCCTCCTTCCAGTTGCTTTACGAGCATCATTGCATGATGATAAGGTCATTTCAGCGTTGATTGAACTTTGTAATATTTTAAAGGAATTATGTGCGAAAGTCCTTAAAGTCGAAGACCTTCAGCAACTTGAATCTCGTGCAGCAATTGTTTTGTGTCAATTGGAGAAAATATTTCCTCCTTTTTTTTCACTGTGATGGTTCATTTAGTAATTCACCTTCCAAGGGAGGCTTTATTGGCTGGGCCTGTCCATTTTTGTTGGATGTATTTCGCTGAAAGGTTCTTCCTTCGGTTGAAATCTTATCTGCGCAATAAAACTCATCCTGAAGGTTCGATTGCAGAAGGGTATTTAGCAGACGAGTCTTCAACTTTTCTGTCACGGTATCTCGAGGGAGTTCAGACAAGGCTTAATAGACCTGTGAGAAATTATGATTGTGATGATTCAAAGTCCTATTTATTCTCATCTGCGGGAGAACCATTAGGCAATATAGAAGTTGTTGAATTAGATGATGTGACACGGACTCAAGCACATAGATATGTGCTTTTCCACCATGAAGCAACTGAATCGTTTCGCAAGTAAGTTTTACAATGAATTCATGAACAATGGAATCATTTATTAACCAATTTCTGAATTTTACAATGAAATTTTGAACAGTGAATGTTTGAAGGATTTGAGAATGAGGTTTCGTCGCCAACGGAGAAGGGACCATGATTATGACAAATTATTACATGAATCTTTTGATTCATGGTTTTACAAACATGTAAGTTTGTAGATGACATGGCTGGAGTATAACTTAAATACCTTTCTGAAGTTAATGGTTTTTTTTTTTTTCCTAACAAGTGTCTTTTCATTTGTTTGGCTCCATAGGTATTTGGTAGGTCTGATTTTGGAGAAGAAATTCGTTATTTGGCTCGAGGACCAGATAAGATTGTCAAAAAGTACACTGGTTTCTTAATAAATGGGTATAGGTTTCATACCAAAGACCGTGAAAAAAAGAGGAAAACTCAGAATTCTGGTCTAGTTGTAACTTCTGCAACCAAGAGTTATGCAAACGCTAGGGACTCAAATCCTTGGGAAGTTGATCTTGATTACTATGGGATATTAACAGATATATTAGAGCTAGACTATTATGGGAAGTTTAAAGTTGTCTTATTTCGTTGTGATTGGGCAGATGTCACTAGTGGTAAAGGGATCAAGAAAGATAAGTTTGGATTTACGCTTGTGAATTTCTCAAGGTTGATTCATACTGGTGGACAGTTAACAGATGAGCCATTTATATTCTCTTCTCAAGCAAGACAAGTGTTTTACTCACAAGATCCCTGTCAAAAAGAATGGTTTGTGGTGTTGAAGAATGCACCAAGGGACTATTTTGACATGGGAGAAGTTCGTAATGCAAAAGAGATTGAGACTATTATTGAAGGCTTGCCCTCTACAAGTCAGAATTATGATACTAGTGAAAATGCTCCCAATTGGGTTAGATTAGATGTTACTAGTGAAGATGTAATGACAGATGAATAACTTGTATAAAAAAGAAATGAATTTTGTGTTATGAATACTAGTGAAATGAATTTATTGATGATTTTAATAAATGCTCCGAATTTTATTTCAGTCACGGAGTCTTCTGAATTTTATAATTCTGCAGTGAACTAAAATGGCAAGGAGGAGACTGAAAGGTGTTAGAATAGTGTCAAGAAATGATCGCCCTACTCATTCGACATCTGCTGGCAGGCCTAGAAGAGGTGAAGAAGGGATAGAACCACTTGACTCCGCTGAAAATGTCAATTGGTGTAAGTTTTATGTATTCGTATTTTGCTTTTATGGATTGTTTGTGCTGCTGTTGTTGCTGTTGTCTGTGTGCTGACACATACTACAGAGCCATGGAAGAGGAAAGTGCTGCTTTTTTGTGATGCCCAATTTGAGATATAATTCCCCTTTTATGGATTGTTTGTGCTGTTTTGACAGTTACTTCCAGTGGCAATGTTGTAAAAAGAAGAGGCCGTACTACTTTGAAGGCAATATATGAGATGAATTCAGCTGACCGTATTTGGGTCGAGTTCAATAAATATCATCAGCCCATAAAGAAGGAAGCGCAGTTACTTACCGGTTTCTTGGGCCTAGTGGCTCGAAATGGTCGCTATTGTCCAATAAATGTCAAGGATTGGCGTAAAGTTGATGAAAGAAACAAAAAAGAACTGACAGACTTTGTGATGGTAAATTTTTCTTTATCAATTAATCAATTGTTCTTTCTTCCATTGAATTTACATGTAGTTTTCCTTTTTGCAGAGCAAATTTGAGCTTGAAGATCCATTTCATGGCTGTTTGTTCATTCGAAAATCAGTAGGAAAAAAGTGGAGAGATTGGAAACATGAATTGTATTGTGCTTATGGTCTGAACAAGTCTATGAATGAAATACTTTCTGAAGATACTCCAAAAGAGGTAGATGCAAACCAGTGGAAAGATTTAGTAAAATATTGGTTTACCGATGAGTTCAAAGTAAGCTTTCTATTATGCTATTTTTTAAAATAAAATTTGTTTTCTATGAAAATTTGGGTTTAGTTTTAACTATGAAACTTTGATGTTAGGACAAGAGAAAGATTGGTAGAGAAAGCCGCGAACATCAAAAGCACACCCACACAGGCGGATCTAAGAGTTTTGCTAGAAAAAGAGATGAGTTTGTATGTATTTATCATATTAAGTGTTTTGACTTGAATTTTGGAGAAACCATGGTGTAACTAACATGAACTTGTACTTTGCAGCAAGTTGAAAATGGAAGTTCACCGGGTCGTATTGCTTTCTACGAGATCACTCATAAGAAGAAGGATGGATCATTCATGAATGAGGAGATTCAAGAATTGGTGGTAAATTTTTATTAAATGGTTTTGTTCTATTCTTTACTTTCTGGTATGTGTTCTTCTATGTATTAGTACATTTTGAATTGTACTATTTTCTCTTTGCAGCAAAGGGCTAAAAATATGATTGCTGAACAATCCCAAGTAGGTGAAGGATCCGAACAAGAAACTACTCGTTTGGAGGATACAGTTTATACCACTGTTTTCGGGAAAGATCGACCTGGTCGAGTGCGTGGCCTTGGATTGGGTCCAACTCCCTCCAGTTATTATGGCTCAAGCTCTCGAAGTTATACACACCAGGCTGATGTACATGCTGTCAAAGCTGATTTAGAAGATATGAAGTTGCGCCTTGAAGAAGAGAGAAATGATAGGATGCAATTAGAGGCTAGACTTCAAGAAGAGGAAAGCAAAAGGATTCAATTACAAGATCAAGTTGCCAAGATGATGGAATTCATGAGTGGAGTGTTCCCGAGGGCTGTTTTCCTAAATACGAATGCATCTACATCGAAGAAATAGTTGCTCCACCAGCTCCCCCATTCCTATGGTAAAGTGTTTTAATGGCTTGTTTTGTTTCCATGTGATGAAATTGGGTTTAGACATTTCATTTATCCAGAAAATTTTAGGATGTTTGTTCAAAATTGGGTAAGTGTTTTAATGTTTTGTTTCCATGTGATGAAATTGGGTTAACTAGTTGCTGCATTATGACTATATTTGTTAAATATGATATGATGAAATCATATCTGGATTGATATGATATTAATTCTCTTGATTTCTTTCTTCTAGTACTTTTATTTAGATTGGTAATGATTGATATAGGAATGTGAGTTATAAACAAATCAGTATTTAGTTGGCTTAACAATGCATGTTATTTCCTGTAGTTTGTAATTGTATCAGCTGAACAAAAGCATACAATTGCATTGTTTCTGTTTCCCTCTATTGATGTTACCTTTAATCGAATAGCGTCATTTGCATATTTTAAAAAAATAATAATAAAACAATTCGCGGCGCTTTAAATGCCACAGATGTCAAATTATAAACCTATTATGGCATTTCAAACGCCACTATCTGCATATTACAGTAACTAAATATATTCAAATACGATGCTAATCCTGGCATTTAAAGTGCCACAAATATAAAATTATTGACCTTTCCCGGTGTTAAAAATGCCACTGATCGAAAATTTCAGAGGTAGATAACATTTTACTAAATATACCATTCCCGGCGTTTAAAATGCCACAAATAAATATTTTGACTTTCTTCGGCGCTTAAAGTGTCACTAATTAAATTTTCATCACTTAATTAATATATCAACGTAATTGTGGCGTTTTAAATGCCACTAAAGTAAAAGGAAAACTACATATTCTATGAGGACATTTCTGGCGTTTTATGTGCCGCGAAAAGCATCATATTACTGACGTTTAATGAAACGCCAGACAATCCCCGACGTGCGCAATTCCGGCGTTGTCCTTTTCGCCGGCACACATTTTTGTGGCGCTTTGAAACGCCACTAAAAGTCATTTTGAAGCGCCGCTAATTCCCCGTTTTGTTGTAGTGTATATAAATTAATCATTGAATTTTCAAAATTATTAATTGCATATCTGAATTTGTAAAAACATGACAAATTAACTCTTTTGGATGGAAATTAGTTTTCCATAAATAATTGGACGAAAATTAGTATGGTTTCCATGTATTTTGTCCAATTGTTAAAGAAATTTAATCATTTTTTGACTAATTTATCCTTTTATATATATAAAAAAACTCACATGTGATGTGCAATTAACAATTGTAGAAGTTCTAAAAATTAATTTATCAACTTTTTACAAGTTTATGAACAAAATTATCTATTAAGCCAATTATTCATTTTGAAGTATAGTTTCATCTTGCCCATCATCTCCATTTGCACGAAAAGTCAAAAGTTGTGGCGTGTCCTTTTGGTTAAGTACAAAAACTGGATATTCCAAGAGAGACTTTGTTTTAATGTAAAAAAAAAAGAGAGAGAGACTTTGTTTTTTATCTTTTCTTTTTATCAGAAAGAAAAATCAATAATATCAGTATGGTAAAGAACCAGAAGAATTTAAATTCATAGTATACTATTATAAAAATCCATCAAATAGATAAAAGGCATCTGACCAAAAAATAAATAAATAATTAAAAGATAAAAGGCAAGGGGATGAATGCGGCAAAAAGGAGCAGCAATTTTATTAATTAAATCGAGTGCTTTCAAGTGGATATAGTTATTTGGCCAAAAAAAAAGTGGATATAATTATGAATATGATTAATTAAATATTAAGTAGTATTCCTTCCGTATCATATTATCCGTTTCTTTTGGGTCAAACTAATCATATCTTTGACGTTTAATTACAAAAAATATATATACAATCAAATTTTCAAAAAATATGTTTTGAAAAGCTTAACATTTAACTTAATCAAAATATAATTTTATAAAATTTATTTTTATATAATTTTTTATAATTAAAGGTCAAAGTTAGGATACTTTGACCCAAAAGGGACAGATAATATGGGACTGAGGGGGTTTTTTTTTTTTGAAGTATTTAAATATACTATTAAAGTATCATGAGCACCTTTAAAATATAAACTTATTTGCTTTTGGTTGACCATTTAAAGGCCGTATATATAGTTTGCCAGAGGGAAAAAAAATGGAAATTGGTTTAAAGTATATGAAAGCATATCGGAGCAATTACATATAAACATCTTTAACAAGAATAAAGGTACATATATTTATTTCAAAATCCAGCAGGACAGATGAACTTTTATATAATACAAAAATCAAAACAAAATTAATACACAGCTTATATAAATCCACAATTACAGTAGTAGTTCTTTCAAACAAAGATTAGAAGAAAACCAACAAGAACAAGTTAAAAACACACGACATAGTAAGAACTACAGCAATTAGATTTGCTCAAAAAAAAAAAAAATCACACAGGAACAGTCCTATGCGGACCAGCTTGAAGTTCTGTCTCACCAGCTTCGTCTTCATTTTCACCAGTCAACTCTTCAAGTGATTTACCCTTTGATTCAGGCACCAAGAAAGTAAATAACATTCCAAGGAAATTAATGACTCCAAGCATGATAAGTGAGTATCTGATTCCAATGCCTGGTGGGTACCCTGCATCTGTCTTGCTGGGGTCTCTGTTTTGAGCAGCATACAAGAATCCGAAAGCACCGACCATGGCGCCGGCTTTACCGGCGGCGGCTGAAATTCCATGACATGTTGACCTTAGCCTTGCCGGGAAGATTTCTGCCGGGACGACGAAGGTTGTAGCATTGGGTCCGAAATTGGCAAAGAAAAAGGTTAGGGAGTACATAATTACGAAGCCGATTCTGTTAGGTTTCAATGTCCAGTGATGGTAAGGAATGGCTAAAGCAAACATGAAGACTGTCATGAAGAAGAAACCCATTAATTGGATTGCAAACCTTCCCATGATGTCAATGAATGCTACTGTGAACCAATATCCAGGTACCGTGCTGCACAAGGCAATTAACGTTTGTGCCCTAGCAATCTTGTAAACCTCATGGATTGCATTCATGGATGCAGCAGGAGGAATCCATCCAATTCCACTGAAGATATCTTTTTGGAATAGGTTTTGGCTGTAAAAGGCGATGTCTAGTAAGAACCAAGTGGAAGTAGTTCCAAGTAAATGAAGTCCATGGCGCTTGGCGAATTCCTTGGAGAACAAGCCAAAGGAATTGGCTTGCTTTGTTGTTAGCTGTATGACCTTATCTTCTTCTGCTTCAAGAGTGACATTCAACACTTTTGACATATCTGCTGCAGCCTGTTTTGCATTTTTAGCTACGAGGGCTGTGTAACGAGCAGTTTCCGGCATTTTCATACGCCAGTAGTATGTCATAGCCGCCGGTAATGCACCAAACATTAGAATTATGCGCCAAACATAGTCAGCTTGGGGCACAAGTGAGGCTGCTGCATTGACAGAGTAGGCAGGTGCCTTAAATGCATGATCAAATGCAGCTGAAACAATAAGAGCAACAATTCCACCACCCAAAATCCCAAATCCTTGCATAGCAAAAACTGCAGCGACGAATGCTCCACGAGTCTTTTTGTTGGAATATTCGGACATAATCGTCGCTGAAAGAGGGTAGTCGCCACCAATACCAAAACCAAGCCAGAATCTGAAGAAACAAAGGGTAGCCATAACACCCTTTGGACTTTTTCCAAATGACAACCCTGAGGCAATAGAGCAGACAACCATGAGCAGCAAAGTTATACCGTAGACCCTTTTCCGGCCCATTTTATCACCTAGCCACCCGAAGAACAATTGGCCGGATAAAGTGCCTACAAAGGCGACACCATTGACCGCAGCTGCAACATTTGGAGGTAATGAGCCTGGTTTTGGCGCCCCTTCAACAGTGTAGTAAATACGGCCAAGTAATTTCGTGACTAAAGAGATGCAAAATAAATCGTAAGCGTCGGTGAAAAATCCCATTCCTGCAATAACAATTGCAGTGAAATGGTACCATTGTGTCTTGGCTGCATCGAGTGCACTAAGCACTCCTATTTGTTGTTCTGTTCTTGCCATGGCGGATGTTGCCGATTATGGTATCAAATCAAACCTTCCTCCACAATCCTGCAATAGAAAAATTGGGATGTCAATTGAAATTACTAGCCTATGGAAATTTGATCAAATTATGTCATGGTAATTACCACCAAAAAAGAAGAGCAGAGTCCAATTAACAGAGAATATATTTGCTAAACCAGATCAACTGCTGGTTTCATTCCCATGGGCTATTTGGTAAGCTTAATTTGCAGGACAAAACATGCTATGTATGCAAACTTTACTAGTTCCACTTATTTTGTCTACATTTACTTTTACAGAAAGGTGAAATATGTATTTACATATAGACTTTGAAAACCTTGTGTTTCTTTCTTTGACCCAATTATTTGCTTATTTATACTAGGTTATTTAATGGGAAGAAGGATAGATGACATATTCACCAAAAAAAAAGTAGGATAGATGACATTGACCCATTAATTATTAGTGTTAAAAAAGTATCATAATACCCAATAATCCTCCAAACCCAAAATATATATATATATATATATTTTTTTTGA
>AWUE01015834.1:0-66770 GCA_001974825.2 Corchorus olitorius | reverse complement strand
TAAGTTGTAGATCTAGAATTCTGTCAAAAAAAGTTATGGTTTGAAATATTGTCGGTGCCGCTCCAAGATTCCAATTATTTTTTTTATTTTTTAATTATTATTAATTATTTAATTATTATTAATTTAAATTGTTATTATTAATTATAATAATTAATTAATAATTAAAAACAAAAAAATACCCGGTGCCGCCCTCCTAGGGCGGTCATGTCGCCCTAGGAGGGCAGCACCAGTTATTTTTTTATTTTTTTAATTATTAATTATAAATTTTCGTTCGATGGCGAATCCATTTCCGGAATTCTTGGTTATTCCACGTTCTTTAGCGTTCTTAAAGATTAGAAATGTTCTTGAGCGTTCTTGAAGATTGCAGAGAATTTGAAATTTTGAAAATAAAGTAAAGGGTAAAACTGTCAAAGGGGGGGCGGTGACAAGTAAAAATGGGGCGGTATCTAGCAAAACCCTTTTTTTAAAGACAAGATATATTTATCCAATAAGAAAAGAGTAAACAGAAGTACAATACCAATCAAATGATAACTCCCTACTAGCATAGATAAAAACAGTTAATTTAACCAACTATACAACAACAAAACCCGACACAAAAAAAACTCATCACAGACCAAACAGATTGATTGAAAGATCAACAAAAAGTACACAATCAACACCTAGCATTGGAACTTTAAGCCCTGATTTAATCAAATTAAAAGGTTTATCTCTAAATCGAGTACTTTTACATAAGTTAAACCCTTATTTCAGCATTTAGCTATTAAAGTATCAAACCCCTCCCACCAAACTTCTAGAATGCCTTGTATCGGGACTGAACCCCTAGTTCTTGAGTATGAAAAACAAACATCCGACCATTAGAACAAGTAACAGGAGAACTGATCCTCCCAACAGACTTGATCCTATTATAGGATTGTTATAGGGAATTCTGCTCTGTTCTCGACATATTAAAATATTTGATAATATTTTAAGAGAAATCAAAACTAATATACGTTGGAAGCTATATATTGGTGTAATACACGCACCTTTTTATTGGGACTTTTTTTAATAAAAAATTTTCATGTTTCGTGTAGGATTGCAATTCAGTAATCATACAAGGCTAAACATGAACAAATTCAACGTGCGCCAAACACACCGAAACAGAAAGCACTAATATACAACTTCTAAACATAGACGGAAGTCAATCAAGTCAATGGGCAAGCAATAAGCAGAAAAGCAAAAAATTAATTAATTATGACAGTAAATGGAGATTTTCAGGTTTTTCTTGTCCATTTCTCACAATGGAAACCTTAAATTGGACCAATGGCGCCATGGAAAAAGAAAAAAGAACTGTCAAAACAAGAAGTACACTAGCTTTAAGCATGGAGGAAGATTAAACTGGGGGCAACCTTAATTCCCTTTTAAAATTTTTTATTAACTCGATATGGGACCCCAAAATTTTCATGGACCACCTAAAAATTTATGAGCTTCCCTTTGAGAGTTCTATTCTATCTATGTGACTGAGCAAAACAAGCTAGCAGAAACTGGATACTGATAAAGCTAACTTGCTAAAATGCTGAGTGACATGAGTGATGACGGAAAAAACTATGGTTCATTCCATTATAAAAGGCTGCTATATCTTCATGTTCATCTTCACCAATCACCACAAAATCTACAAAAATCTAAAGATTTTCAAATTAATGTCTAAAGCTTACTTGCTTCTGTTTTTCCTTGGAGTGGCAGTGCTTCTCACCACTCCATTCCCATCTGTTGCTGCTAATAATAATGGGCCTCCAAAGGAAGAGCTATCCAATCCTGATCAGTGCAACTGCAAACCGCCGATGGTCCCTGGTAGTGGTGGTTGCGGACAACATAAGAAAGAGGAGCCGCCAATGCGTCAAGGTGGTAATAAAAACCCACCACCGGAGGAGCGACACCTTTCGGAAGTACTTAAGAACAAAGACGTGTTCCAGCCACCACGCAAATTGTATCGGCAACCAATGCCTCCACATGAACCACCTTATGAGCCACCCCATGGGCCTCCTCCACATGAACCACCCTACCAGCCACCCCATGGGCCTCCTCCACATGAACCACCGTACGAGCCACCTTATGAGCCACCCCATGGGCCTCCTCCACATGAACCACCACACCAGCCACCTTATGAGCCACCCCATGGGCCTCCTCCACATGAACCACCATACCAGCCACCGTACGAGCCAACTTATGGCCCTCCACATGGACCACCCCACGGGCCACCACCACATGGCAACTAGGCCCCTTGAATCGTTGATAAGCTTGGCTGCTTGTGTTCGTAGTTCGTATAAAGGAAGAGTAGTTTTTAGTATCGTTAAGAATAAGAGCTGCTATGTTGAAGCTGGTAGATCATTACTCCCGCGCTATAGTAGGATTTGAAATGTTTACGTTCTTAATTTCAGTGTGCATGTACTAGCTTAATTAACCTCTACGTAGGGAATGAGCATGGTTCCAATAAGCTATGTTCTCACTTTGTATAATATTAATGAAATGTGCAATTACTTCCACAATACGTATTAAACTAGTAGCAATGTTTGTGTTTTTTTTTTTCTTTTTTAAAGGCAAAAGCGAAATTTTATTAGCAAGAAACTTAAAAATATAAGACAATTTGTGCCCGTTTGGCCTAATTTAAAGCTTTTCTGAAAAAATTCTTCTGGAAAAAGTTTTAATTTAGAACTTCTTATTCTTAGTTAAAAAAACAACGGAAAAACATTTTTTAAAAGCATTTCTGGATTTTCAGTTTGATCCAGCTTAAATAAACTGGACCAAACGTACCAAAAAGTCCAAAACACAGTGGTTCCAAGAATAGCACTGCCAAGTGCCAACAAACAGAAACCCAACCAAAACAAAAACAGTTGACACAACCAAAAACAAATGTGGACATTGTGTATTTTTGTATAAACCTTGGTAACTGGATATATAGTCATGTTATTTAAAAACCAATCTAATATATATTAAATAGTATTTGAAAGACCCAGGAAATTTACTAAAAGCCCCTTTTGAGGATCGATGAGGAGGCTCCATTTGAATTTTTTTTGTCCTTTTTTGTCTTTTCTCACTTACCAAATTACTAAGAAGACCCTAGCCTTCTTACCCTTGAGCCCTTTTTTGTAATTATCCTTTCCTTTCACATAAATATTATAATAAATCATATCCCTCCTAATTATCTAGAATTGTAACCTCTCTTCAAGCCTTTTATGTCCATATGAAGAAGAGAATAAACTTAGTTTTTGTTTAAGTGCTACACACTTTAGAGCAGGAAACAAAATTGAAGCTATTACACCTGTCCATGGACAAACTAATATTTACTATATATTGCTAACTTTAGGGCATATGTTCAATGTTAATAGTATAGCCTTTTAAAGATGCAACACATTTAAAATCATAATACTTTCGAAATTTTATACGTATCAAACAATTTAATTCGAATAGAAAAAATTGTTCAAAGAAGTAGATTGCTGAATGCCCGACGCACCAGCGCGGGCCGATCCACTTGTTCTTAATTAAGTACTACTCTACTAACTAATTTTTCCCTAAAAAAAAGTACTCTAGTAATTTTGGATTTGTTTATGCAATACATTTATCGGAGGGCTTGCGGGCCCAAAGGCCCACTTAGCAAGGCCGAGTAAACCAATTATAGGCCTACGACTAAATCCAAATTCAACAGATTACATACGTTTTTGGTAAGAAATCTCCCGAATAATTATTTTATTAAATAATAATAATAATTCAATTGCAAACTGCCCTGTTTTTTTTTTTTATGTTTACAAGTTAATCTTGTTCGAGTCGGGCTGCTGCAGTATGGGGTTAAAGCTCTCCCAACAATGGTTTTCTCGATTCACAAAACTCGAATCCTAGACCTTGTTTAAGGGGAAAAAGTGTCAAACCATTTGAACCAACCACTTATTGGTCAAACTGCTATGTTTTCAAGACCCAGAAATATCCTACCAGCAATCCAGCAGTGACATTATTTCTTATCCATTGAAAATAAGGAAAGAAAAAATGCCATCAAGAAGGTTATAATTTCATAGCTACTAGACATGAAATGCACCGACAAAGTAAAAAAAAAAAATCTACATTTTTCTTTATTTATCTACAATAGACAAAGGTATAAAGCAAAATGGGAAAAATGCTTATTTTTAGGATATGCAACTTTTTTTTTTGAAGAATCAGGATATGAAACTTCTTGGTTCCCCAATCACCACTCTAAAATATTAATTTCCGACTTGCACCTGTCTAAATTTTGGCCTCATATTGAAGAATAAACCGAGGATGTCAATAATTCATGGATCTTGAATTATTGATGTAACAACTCATATCATAAAGAAACCATAGCAAGAAATCAGATGAGTAGTTATGAGTTCTTTCAGAAGGAAAAGTCTAGAATTACTAATTACATTTTATTGTATATATACTTTTTAAAACTACATGTATTTCTCTATATCCGTTTTACCGATTTACGATTAACATGTTCTCAGATCGACTTTGCTCACAATGTTGGTTTTTCTATTCATAAGACTCGAACATTACTCTGCCATACATATCAAAACTTGTATACTTCTTAGTAGGATTCTGTTCACTTTGTAAACTTTTCATCACCTAAAATGTCAAAGCTTCTACACAATTATTATTGGAAACATTAAAATGGGATACAAGAATTTGGATCCAAACTTGAGCAAATGCTGTTATCCCTTGACTCTGAAATTGGTAGCTCCACGTTTCCCATTTTGACAATTTAGTACCCACAGTACCATTTTAAACAAAGTAATCCAAAAGCCACTTTCTTTGACAAACAAAAATTTTGTTAAAAAAAAAAGTCCCCAAAATCTGATAAACTATGTTGTTTTTTCCTTGAGTTGAAGTGTTGGACACTCACTCACATGATACCCATTATAGTTCTACACATAGGCAAAGTAGCTATCAAAAAAAGTCACAATCTATATGGGAAATCAAGAAACGCGGATGCGTAAGGTCTAATTTTAAGCCATGCAATAAAGACATGAAACAACGACAAAGAAATTGAATTAGTCTTTGAAAATGACTAAAGTGGGTGATTTCATATTTGAAATTCTAAGATTTCGGAAGAAAATAATTGTATTCTTTCACTAATTTACCTTAATCATTTGTTCTGTTTTGCCTAAAATCTACTGTCCAAGCCATGGAAATAAAATGAACGTGAAAACAGGTCAAGAAATGGGAAATTTTGATAGATTTTGCATAAACATGTTCTTGCTCTGTTTTTACTATATTATATTTACTTCTACCTAAATTCATATTTCATTTCCATTCTTCCCTTTCTCAAGGCTTTTTTGATTTGATTTCAATTTTCAACCAAACCACTAAAAGTTGATAAAGATTTTGTTGTCTTTTCGTGCATGGAGATTTGGTTGGTGGAAACAAAAGTCGTAGAAATTAAAAAACAAAAAAACAAAAGGAATCAATCATGTAGCACTATTTTTAACATTTTACTCCTTGAAGTCCAAAGCTACTTACTAATTTGTTAGGTAAGATATGCTTACTAAGCTTCACGTAAATTTTGAAAAATTGGCTCCCCTGTTCTAAACACTGTTCAGTTTTCATAATAGGTTAATTATTTGATATACCGATGGTGTAAATTTTGGACTCCACAAGCAGGTTATGGAGTCGACACATGTCCATTTTTTGAATTAATTTAGTTTTAAATATTTCAATCTAGTCCTTAAAGGACACATGTCATCCTTCAAGACCCGCTTGTGTAGTCTGCTAAACTCCACCGCCGGTGTATTGTATAATTTACCTTTATAATAACCTTGTAATGAAGGGGAAATTAAGGGGAAGAAACTTACAAGAAATCTGCCAAACTTAAACAAAGGAAAGGATGATCATGATTCATAACTATATATGTAAATTTTAGAGATATGGCATCAGCTTTTAACAGTTTATAAGAAGAGTAAATTTCATGAGGGGAAAATATCAGAATAGAGATTGAAAAAGTTTATGCAATGATAGTGGAAGGAAGCTGTTTCTTGATTCTGGAACTTTAGTCGGCTAAAGGGTACAATCAAACAAGAATGGTTAAAATACTACTTAATTAATTACTTCTAAAAGTCAATAAGATACTATTTGATATGCAAAAACAAAGTTTAATTGCCTAGTGCCAACTAGATAGAATTAGATAACTGGAAATAAAATATAGAAATAAATTAAAAAATGGGTATTATATTCTTCATAATCATCATATATATAGTCATCATTTACCGACAATATTAAGCTTACTTTAGCTAACTATTATAAGGAAACAAGTAAGAAGGTAAGGGCTAATATGAGTGTAAATTCCCAATCTAAGACTACAAAAATTTCCACCAACAAAGCTAAGCTCAAGTTGCCAACCTCTCTTTATAGGCTTCATTTTTTAATAGCTATGGCGTCAGATTGAAATTGGTCAGAAGAACGTTTGCAGTACAGAAGGAAGTTTGCTGTCATCAAATATTATATATATTTTTTTAATATTTACAAGTTAATCTTGTTCGACTCGGATTGGTTCACTATGAGGGTAAAACACTGTCAATAATAGTTTTCTCCATCCACAAGACTCGAATCTGAGACCTTGATTAAGGAGAATAAGTGTCAAACCACTTGAACCAACCACTTGTTGATAAATATTGGACATTGGAACGATAGATTAAAAGGCTTAGATCATGAACCAATTCTAGCTAAAAAAATGTTATGCAACTTTTACATGAGACATTGAATTATATAGAGATTAGTAGAAACTCTAGGTTGTTATCTTTGTTAGGTAACGGTGTTGATCACAAAGTAGGAATATTCCTGCTAGTGATCCATTGTTTTCTATTAACAGCAAAAGAAGAAAGTAACAATGTTACTACCTTATGGAAAGAAAGAGTATGAGAAGTTACTTGCTTATATTTAGTCCTAAATTTCAAACTAGTGGGACCTAAATGGACCCTGTTTCATTTATGAATTACTAACTCAAAAGTTTAAGCAAAAAGAAATTTTGACACTTGGACACAAGAACAGTCTCATTTTTTCACTATAAAAAGGGGACTTGGGACTTCCCATTGCATGAACCATCGAAAGACATAACACAACAATGTCTCCTACACACTTGCTAGTTTTGTTCCTTGGAGTGGTGGTTCTCACCACTCCTTCTCTTGGTACTTACGAGTCACCCAACTATGGCAAACCCCCCACTCCTGTTTACAAACCTCCAACCAAGCCACCAGTTTATGAACCCCCAAAGAAGGAAAAACCCGAACCCAAGCCTCCAGTGTATGAACCACCAAAGAAGGAAAAGCCCGAACCTAAGCCTCCAGTTTATGAACCACCAAAGAAGGAAAAGCCCGAACCCAAGCCTCCAGTTTATGAACCACCAAAGAAGGAAAAACCCGAACCCAAGCCTCCAGTTTATGAACCACCAAAGAAGGAAAAGCCTGAACCTAAGCCACCAGTTTACGAACCCCCAAAGAAGGAGAAGCCGAAGGACAAACCACCAGTTTACGAGCCCCCAAAGAAGGAAAAGCCTGAACCTAAGCCACCAGTTTATGAACCACCAAAGAAGGAGAAGCCAAAGGACAAACCACCAGTTTACGAGCCCCCGAAGAAGGAGAAGCCAAAGCCCAAACCACCAGTTTATGAACCACCAAAGAAACCACCAACATACGAACCTAAGCCACCAAAGCCACCAGTTTATACTCCTCCAAAGAAAGAGGAGCCAAAACCCAAGCCACCAGTGTATGAACCTCCAAAGAAACCCCCAACCTACGAACCTAAGCCACCAAAGCCACCAGTTTATAAACCTCCAAAGAAAGAGGAGCCAAAACCCAAGCCACCAGTCTATGAACCTCCAAAGAAGCCACCAGTTTATGAGCCACCTTATGGTCACTATCCAGGACACCCTCCATATGGGAAGCCGCCATCACCTCATTATCCCAAGAACTAAGTTACTATGACTATATAGATAGACATGTCACTATGAATAAGAGCTAATGCCAAATCATGTTGTTTCTTGTATGTCTATTTTAGTCATGTAATGTTTTCTTGTATTTTCTGTTTGATAAGAGACCATTAGCCAGCGAGAATGCTTATGTGATCAGTCAGTGATACTCTTTGAAATTAATGTCTATTCTCTTGCATAATGAAATTGAGTATATCAGAATTTACATATATTTTTCTTGCTTTTTTTGGCCATCCCAAATAGCTCCAAAACTTGTCATGTGTTTCACTAAATGCATGGACCAATATAATCGTAGTTAAATTTTTGAGGCATTGATGACAATTGCAATAATGAACAATCCTCATTGGTTAAAAATGTTAACAGGCATGCTCTAACAAAAAAAGGAAATGGAAATTTTCATTATACATTAATCTTGCTAATTTCATTAATTATACTTCCTTAGGGTGACAATATTTATCTCAAGGGTATATATATACTTCTTTGCATTGTACTATCTAATACAATAATGTCCCTTCTCTTCAGAAAATAATAGTATCCATTTATAACTCTTGCCAGTGAAAATGAGAGGTTGCAAACTTGCAATGACGGAATTTTTGCAGAAAGCATCTATACAGGGCAAAAAACACAGAAAAACAGAGCTAAATTCTCTGTTTTCTAAGTACTCCGGCTAACTATGGGCACCTTATCCATGCCCCACCATCCTGTTTGAGGATATGCAGACAAATTCCACTTTGTTATTTAGTAATTCTAGAGTTTTTGAGGGGGCTAGAAGAAGACTTTGGAGTCAATGTCACCGGCAGGATCTCATCAAACTACAAACATCAACTCATTAAAAAAAAAAAAAACTCTAACTTTGATTTTTAAGTCTAATCTCTAAAGTTTGTTTCACTTCCTTTTTTTTTTTTTCAAGAGCTATCTACCAACCCAAAAGTTCCATCTTAATGACATTCTAGCTTTTCCATATGCTCTATCTATCGTGTTAGTTAGTGTATTAACTATTAAGCCTTGACGTTGTTGACAAGCAAAGAATTCATTAATGAAGTTTAATCAAAGCTTCGTAGAGTAATACATAAGAAAGAGTCAAGCAAGCATTAAGGTGATTTAGCCAAGTGACCCTACATATATATAAATGCAAATTCTAAGTAAAGTTGATTAGAACAATATGACATTATTGCTTTTTTCTTTTTTTTTTCAGTTTTTTCCATTCATTTCAAAGTTTTCAATCTTTTAGAACGGTTGATTTGTGGTCCTTTCGAAGAAATGCAATTGCCCAAAAGGAAAGGTTATGACTTGTGTAATTATCTTTCACAAATAAATTCCCAGTAATAGAAAGTGATAGATAGTAGTAGTTTAATTAACCAGTTAAACCAGTCTGCAATGCTTGACAAAGTCTAGTCTGGTAAACCCAAGTTTTGGTTTTGTTTTCTCACCAACAAGACACACCCATCTCTGTCTTTGATATTATATATGTAATATGTAATAAACTAAATTTGATTAGATTTGGAAAACCTGCATTTCTGTCATATTTTCAAGTTTCTAAAGATTGATTATGATAAGATAAAATATTAATATATATGGAAATTCAAAGCTTTCTAACAACTAAGTTTATCTTTATTCACAAGTGTATACCTAATTTTATCATGTTGTTAAATTATATTGAAGGCTGTTTTGACCTTTAACTACCAATTTGAATGATTTAAAAATTCAGAGAATATTATTAAAAAGTTCTAAATGATCAAGGGAAAAAAAAATCAATGGGGATAAGATAATATACCTTATCATGGTCTCATTATAATACTCTAAGCTATTAGAAGAAAAACTTACCTGAAATTCAAAGAAAATGTCGAGCAAGATCCATCTGCATGTTTTTGAGACATGACACTTCTCAATAATGATAAAGTTTGTCAAAATCTGCATTATTTTAGTCTTGTTGTTAGGCATGGGATTAAAGAAAATCAGTCTGATAAACTGTTAAAGCATGCATCTAGACACAATATAGAGCTTCATTCATGTAATTTCATAGAAACATTTATGATTACAGAGCAGAAAGTTTTATATTTTGGTCCATGATCAACTTTTTTTCTTACCGACTCCTTATATCAGTTTTTGTTCATACATTTTAGACACTGTAGTCATAAATCTCATTCAATGTCTTCTGAGTACTTGTTGCAGTAGATACCATTTTATTATCCAGTAATTAGACAAAATGCATTAATCTTCATAAGGTACCCTGAAATATCCCCATTTCTTACTTTTTTTCTTAGGGTATAATTATTTTTAAGCCTTGCCTTTTTTCACTGATATAGGTCCATTTCTGCAGAAATTTTACAGTCTCTTTTAAGTTTTGACCTAATGAATCTGCTTAAAACCCTCATAGTCATAGATAAATACACTAATTAACTCATTAACTTCAATATCGAAAAATGACAAAAGATACGAAAGATAGGGACCAAAAGCATAAAAACTTCTACCTAAACATTTACTGCGGATGGTAGAGGCCATGATTAATTAGCCCTTGGCCCTTATCAGCAAGAACAATAAATTCATTGCTTAAATTTGACTGTCACAGGTCATTTCTTCTGACTTATGCTTATATCAGTATTGACGTAATGCATTCTGCATATATAGTGGAACAATCAATGGTGCTTAATTATGTTAATTTATTTCTTATTAATCTTTACATTAAAGAACAGTTGAAAGGGTTAAAAGATAACCCTTTCACCAACCATCATTCAAAGTTTGAACAGTGTCTTCTAGCCAAATTATGATATCTGCTTTTGCTGATGAAGGAAAATGCCCTAGAAATCTCTTCTCATGTGTTTGCCAGCTACAATTCTAAAAGTATATCATTGCTCAATAATTACAACATGTTCTTGGTATCTCTTTACATAAAGAAAAATTAATTACCTGCTTATGATACTTGTTAAACTGTTTCAAAAACAAGTAGAAAATTGCAGAAAGAGACTGAATTCAAGGCATATATATACATTGTAATGATCTGCATTGCATAGAAATGCAACTTTGTTTAGAATTAGTATATTCAGCTAGCAATAAGAAAAATACAAGATGAATTAATGTTCTTCACTTTATACTAAGTATAGGGTAATTATTTGATACACTGGCGGTGTAAATTTTGGACTCCACAAGCTGGTTGTGGTTGTGGAGTTGACACATGTCCATTTTTTTAATTAATTAAGTTTTAAATATTTCAATCTAGTCCCTAGAGGACACATGTCACCCTTCAAGACCCGCTTGTGTAGTCTGCTAAACTCCACCGCCGGTGTATTGTATAATTTGCCTTATACTAAAGCAATGTTTTAGGGCATACATTGAAGAATTAGGCTACAAAAACTGAAACTTTGCAATCAATGTCCTGCAGTAACTAGTTTAAACTGTCATATACAGAAATCAAACCCAGAAAGAGCAGTAAAAACTTAACTGAGTCATTTTTTGGAACATATATATATATATATCAGCATAATAGCTCCTAGGTGAGGTACCAAAAACTGCAGGGGAAATGATAATATGTGAAGGGAGTCATTAATATTAGGGACCTCAAAAGGACTCCAAAGACCAAAAAAGTAATCCATTAGGCCAAGTCTAATAGGGCATCCAATTACTCTTTGGGTTTTTCCTTGGCCATGAATTCTTTGTTTATTCATAGCTGAAAACTATGCAGAGACTACTCTGCCTTTCACATTTATACCCCAAAATAAATTACAGAGTACTTGCCTTGGCCCTACACCTAGCCTTCCTAGTTTCTGGTAAATTACCAATTAGGCTGATCACTTTTCAAGCCTTTTTGAAGTTCATATTAAGTAAAATTTACAGGTATATAGAAGTTGATAGTTTCATTTAGAAATCTTTCACTAATAGCCTAAATTGAATAATTTATCAGATTGAGATCTTTCTGTCCTAATGGCATCACTCATCTTCATCAATCAGACCCTTCAAAATCTTTCTTACTACTAAAAAAGGAATTATAGATAGAAGAATCAAAGCCAAAAACAATTTATTAAACAAAATGATATGGTGCCAATGCATAATCAAAGCCCAACTCACCCCCAGATTTGAAGGCCTGATCTGTGAACCATTATGGGGCAGAAAACTATGAATATTGGTCCAGCAACTGTGTATACAAACAAGCAGCACAAGTCCAGAAGTCTATGACCCAAACTATGAAGCAAAATATTTCAAACCCATCACTAAAAAAATTTTCTATGAAGATAACTCTGGTGCCTAGGTTTTAATTTTCTTTCATTTGTTACTTAATTGATTGAAAAGAAAAAGTAATTAATTAAAATTAAAATTAAAATTATATTACTCCCTAGTAATCCGCAAGAAGATAGACACCGCCAATGAGTAAAATTCTCCATCCTATTGTAACTTGGACTCCACCACACACGATCCAAATCTCCCCCTCCTTGCACCCCAAGAAAAAATCTTCACTATATAAACACACAGTCGCTCAGCACAAAGAAAACTCACAGCAGTGAACCCTAGAAAGAAATATCAACACAAAACCAGAACCAAAACCCTAAAGCAACAACTTTCCCTTCTTCTTCCATAAGTATGGCTTCCAACGGCTTGCTTCTTGGTCCACCGGCGCTCCATCCCAATGGCGATGATCCCATGATGGATTCTCTCCATGTTGGCGTCGACAAGATTCAACTCGAAGCCATCAAGCCCATTGCCGTCACCAAAACCGAGTCCTTAACCTCCTTGGACGGCGCCAATCCCTGCCTGGATTTGTTCTTCTCTGCCTTGCCATCCACGCCAGCTCATGACCTTGTTCAACTCCTTGCAGCGGCCTGGTCTTTTGACCCTTTGACCACCTTGAAACTCGTCTGCAATCTGAGGGGTATCCGCGGCACCGGAAAGTCTGACAAGGAAAGCTTTTATACCGCCGCCGTGTGGCTATACAATAACCACCCTAAAACCCTAGCTTGCAACGTTAGGGTTTTTGTAGAATTTGGGTGCTACAGGGATTTGCTGGAGATTCTTTATAGGCTTTTGGAAGGGGAGAAAGTTAGGGTATATGAGAAACAAGAATTAGAAGACAAGAAGGAAAAGAAAAAATTGGGGCATAAATCCTTCCGTAGGCCACAGTTGTCAAGGGGAAGGGGTTTTCCGGCTTCGAAAAACCCTAATAACAAGGAGACGGCGAAGGAACGAAGGAAGGCTAAACAGCTTGGCAAGGCGCAACAGGCCTACAGAAGGTATTGCACAGATCCCATCTATAGGCTTTTGCATGATTGTGTATCAGATTTCTTTGCAGAGAAATTAAAGCATGATATTAGGTTTTTGAATTCGGGTGATGTTAGGAAAATTAGTCTGGCTTCTAAATGGTGCCCTTCAATTGATTCTGCTTATGATAAGGCTACTTTAATATGTGAAAGTATAGCTAGAAGGATGTTTCCTAGGGAATCAGATTCTGAATATGAGGGATTAGAGGAGGCTCATTATGCATTTAGGATTAGAGATAGATTGAGAAAGCAAGTTCTTGTTCCTTTGCATAAGGCTCTTGAATTGCCTGAATTGTATATGAGTTCAAAGCAATGGGATGCTCTGCCTTACAACAAGGTTCCTTCTGTTGCCATGAAGAATTACAAGAACCATTTCTTGCAACATGACAATAAAAGGTTTAAAGGGTATATTGAGGGTGTGAAGGAAGAAGATGAGACAATTGGGGCTGGTGCATTGCTTCCACATCATATCATTGCTTCTTTGAAGGATGCAGAGGAAGTTGCAGAGTTGCAATGGAGGAAAATGGTGGAGGGTCTTAAAAGGAAAGGGAAATTGAATAACTGCATTGCTGTATGTGATGTGTCTAAGAGGATGGAAGGGACTTCAATGGAGGTTTCTGTTGCTCTTGGGATGCTGATTTCTGAACTCAGTCAAGAGCCATGGAAGGAAAAGGTGGTAACCTTTGGGTCTCATGCAGAGCTTCATTCATTACAAGGGCATAGCCTTTTGTCAAAGGCTAATCTTTTAAGTAAAATGGATGGAAGTGAACATGTTGATCTTGAGAAAGTGTTTGATAGAATTCTGCAGGTTGCTGTCAAAGAGAAAGTTGAAGAGGATAAGATGATAAAGAGGGTTTTTGTTTTCAGTGGTATGGGATTTGATGAAGCAATATTGCAGAATCAAGTTTCAACTCACTCATCTGATGAATTCTCAGATTGTGACAATCCTTATTCAGATAGTGATTCTTATTACAGTGTAGAAGACACTACTCTTGGGAGTGACTGGTATGTTGAAGGTAAAAAGACTGAAGATAAACAGAAGAAGCTTAAAACAGAATCATGGGAATCCATGTATGGAAGAATTCAGATGAAGTTTCAAGAAAAGGGTTTCACTATGCCAGAGATAGTGTTTTGGAACCTTAACAATTCTCCTAACATGGCTGTGCCTGTTAATCAAGGTGGGGTGGCATTGGTTAGTGGATTCTCCAAGAATTTGCTGCAATTGTTCTTGGATAATGGAGGGATTATTGATCCTATTACTGTCATGGAACAAGTCATCTCTGGCGAGCTGTATCAAAATCTTTCTGTTTATGATTAATTAGTATAATTGTATCAATAACATTTTTATCAGTCAATAATGGATAATAGATTTTTCCATGTTCAATCTCGTTTTTCCAATGTTTACTTTTCCTAGCAGAATCAACCAATCTATTTTATTTGGGTTTTGGGCTACTTTGAATATTTTGGTTTTGAGCTGGGCCTAAAGCGAACCCCAGAAACTTGTTGGGTTTGAGTACTTATTCTTGATTAATGCTGTGACCCAAAAGTTTTGAATCCTAATACCTCATAATCAACTCTAACTAGAAATTTCTTGAGAAATTCAGCCTACTTTAAGCCCTTGAAAATGAAATTAAGTAGAAATTTGAGCCACTGAACATATTTCAAACAAGTTAGGGCCCAATTTGATTGGATACCGAGGGTTAATTAGTAATGAAATAATGTAAACTTTGAGTAAGATTACTCAGAATAACCGGATGCACTTTTTGGATTCATGAATCCAATTTATGAACGAAAATCCTCTGCCCCAATTTTGGTGCCCCACTTGTGCCCCATCCATCAAATAATGACACGTGTCCCTTTTCAGTTTTTAATGTTATTCCTTGTTTGCGTAATTAAATTAAATTTTATATTTTCATTCTAAAACCCTATGGGGAATGTATTAAAATTTAGGACTAACCCTTATATATAATTATTTATTGTTAATTTGGGGCTAAACCTGGTGTTTATGTGGGTTTCTTATTTTATTTTCTTGTATAAATATTACTTGTTAAAATTTAAAAACAAACAAGGTATTACACAAGAGACATGTGGCATGATTTGTTGAATGGGGCATGAAGTGGGGCACAAAACTTGGGGCAGGGGATTTCCATCCCCAATTTATCTATTATGACAATAATTGTCTCACGGCACTGCCAACTGCCAAGTTAATATAAAAACAGGTTTCAAATAAGTCCTTCCAGCAGATTCAGTTCTTGTTTATCTTTTTGTTTATTTGATTTTGGGTACATTGGGTTTTTTTTTATCCTTATCCAACTTTTGCATACTCTGCAATGCATGCATGTAGATACAGTTTCTGCTTATTTGCAAACCCAATATTCACTTCTCTAACCAGATAGATAGATACTTACATTACCCAAACACCCATCAGCATCATCACAATGAGACGAATTTTTCTGTCTCGTCATCAAACCCACGCCTGCTGATATATAGTAATCTCAATTATTTTTTTGTCTCCAAAGAAATGATATTTGGTATGGAACTCATGAAATTTATCTTTATAAGACTCACATGTTAACGGTCAATGACGTGTGAGAGTACATTACATGATGAATATAATTAAAAATTTGAGAACACAAGTAAAATCTTGGATATTAATTTCGAGTCTTTTTTTATATATATAATGGAGAGAAAACAATACAAAAAACAACTTAAACGGCTCTAAGCCAGACTAAACTTATGGCATCAGCTTGAAGGAGTGATGAAATCCCTGGCGGTGGAGTATCAAAGGTGTGCAAGCCCAAATTCAAATGATCAAAATTCAAAATGTGTAGCCATCCAATCAGCATAGGCATTAGCTTCGCGATAGATATGCTTGATGGAGCATCTCCAAGATCTTGCTAGGAGTTTCTTTATGGCATCGAGAAACTTAGAGGCCATGATGTTGCTGTAAGATGTTCGATCTTGGATATTTCGAGTCTTCGATATGAAGAAACCAGATACTTAGAGAGTTTTCCTCCCATTTGGAGTCTGACGTATCTCAACTCTGAACTAATTCAGACTTACTAAATACTAGGGTTTGTGGCATGAGAAATTACGCTTAGACATAACCCTTCAACTATTTTTTTTTTCTCAAACTAAATTTCTCATTGGCCGTTAAGTATAATTAA
The DNA here is from genome assembly GCA_001974825.2 of Corchorus olitorius. Taxonomy (NCBI): domain Eukaryota; kingdom Viridiplantae; phylum Streptophyta; class Magnoliopsida; order Malvales; family Malvaceae; genus Corchorus; species Corchorus olitorius. The sequence continues at coordinate 50,391 of AWUE01015834.1, read as the reverse complement.
ATTTTTGTCTACCTTCCTAAAAGAAAAAAATGAATAAGAGGGCGTCTAGCTTTGATTTAAAAAACCAAACATAATGTAAATAGACAAATAGTAACACTTGACACAAACATAGAAAACAACTTCCGTTATTTAAGTCTAATGTCAGTTGGTATGTAAGAATTGCATAATCCATTTGGACTTTGCTCTTGAAATGATCAAGGTAAATCTTGTCATCCAAGGCAAAGTAGTACGTACTATGTATTTTGTATTGGTCAGGGTTGATTCGGTTGAAAGGTTCTTCTTCCAATTACTTTGCGTTGGTTGCTTGCTCTGCATTTCAACTAAACCAAGCTTATCTCTACCAGCTCTATTTTTTTTTCTTCCTTTTTGCTTTGAATAATCTTCCTAATTAATGTTCATGAATATATATAGTTAAACATAACAATTCTTGTAGTAATACCATTTTGTAGCAAATGAAAGCACGAAAAGTGATTAAGAACTATTTCAGTCAATTGTTATATAAATCGTGTATCTTTTTATACTCTGATAGATATCTAATTTAAAGACGTATCGATTAGAAATTATTAGTGTAAAATGATAAACAAACTTTGTTACTTCCCTTTTAAGGTTTAAGAAAATTGAATTCAAGATACCCATCATTTGTCTTTAGTGAACATTTTTAAAAAGTGGCCAAGTTCAGTTAACCATTCTACTATATAAATGTACTTAATTGAAACATCAAATGGGCATCAAAAGAGATCATGAGCTTTAGCACTTTATGAATATCATAAAATCAAATCAAATACTCCCATTTTGAATTGACTAAAATTTATAGATTCTGAACCACGTACTTTTAATCTTGGACTCAAAATGTCACAATCATAAAATCACGTGACGAAATTGAGTGATTCTAGATTGCATTACTAAACCATTTAATTTAATTTAATTTAATTTGTTTTTAATAGGTTGCTTAGGCCATTGACAATTTAATTATCCTCCTTAGCTAGCACCGTGGTCTCATCCATATGAGTCATATGAGTAAATGTTTCTTGTCTTACCAAATTATTCCATCTTACATGATGCAATTATAATTACAATTACTAAATTTCTACCACACCACGTACCATAATAAATGTTTTAAATTTTTGTTTTCAGAAAAATACCAGGATTCGAACCCTAATTTTTAAGGATGAGAGGTGCTCCAACCATCAGAACAAGAGAAGAAAAGAACTAGTAAATGTTTTAAATTTAAAATTTTACATTTTAAATTTTGTCTAAACTTGTATCACATGATCACATTGGACATAGAGATAACCTGAGGTAAACTTCTGATACGTCATTGATATCTTGGCTTCCTATATACTACAAGAGCTTATAAAGATGGATTTTTAGATTAACTAATAAAAATTGTTAGTAATAAAAAATTGGGCAATTTTGTTGGTCTTCTGAATAAAGGAAAGCTGGTCATAGTTGCCAAAGAAAAAGTAATAATGAAAATATGAAGTGACACTATTTTTAATTGAAACATAAAATTGATTAAGAAAAAAAAGTCAATTTAGGATAATATATATGTTATGTGATATAAATCCACTAAAGAATTAGATTAGTTTTATACTAAAATTATGTAATAGATAACATCATTAACAGTCTAAGAGTTTTATTAATTAAGACTTCTAGGAAGCTTCCTTGGGTTTGAATTTAGACCCAAATAGTAGTAAAGCATTAGAGTGACTCGTAAACAAACACAAACTATAATTCATCATTTTCCCTTCTTTGATCTTAAATTCCGCTAATTTCGCCTCTTATATTTTAATCTATAAAAATATCATCTTTAATTTGTTTTCTTTAGGTTGTTTATGGATTATGAGGGAAATATACTATAACCCAAATAAAAAAAATTGGATTGCTAAACACCGCCCCCTTTCACTAACCACCGCCTCTCTTGGACTAATTTGCCATTTATTTTATTTTCCATCAAATTTCAAACTTTTCAATTCTCTCAAATTCTCTCAACCTTCAAACTTTCAAAACTCAATCATTCAAGTAAAACAACATCAAAACTCATGCACAAAGATTTTTTTCGGATTGAAAGTATGTATTTTTAAAAAAAAGAAAAAGAAAAGAAAAAAAAAATTGTCTATCTATCATTAATCAAAGATTAAAATCCTCTTGCTAATATTGACATATTCATATCCATATAAGCTAAATGAATTGTCCAATACTTATTAAAGGATAAAAAGAAACTATAGGAAAATCTAAAAGAAAAAAAAAACACGCAGGAACAGGAAATGGCTGGTCTTGAGCGGATCGCGACCCGAGTCCATGGCCATTCCCTTGTTTTTTTTTTTAAATCCTTATAGATTTCCCTTTAATTTCCTTTTATCCTTTGATAAGTATTTGACAATTCATTTAGCTTAAATGGGTATGGATATGTCAATATTTTTTTTTTGGTATCCCATCCGGTATCCAAGGCTTAGCCCTGACTAATCCGGATCCGACCCGCGTCGCGCACCTGGTTATGGTGGGTGAGTCTCCCAACAGGGGCAGCTGCGTACACAAGGTTTCGAACCTGAGACCTGCTTAAACTGGAATAAGCCGCTTACCACTTAATCCAACCCCTTGTTGGTATGGATATGTCAATATTAGCAAGAGGATTTTAATCTTTGATTAATGATAAATAGACAATTTTTTTTCAAAAAAAACATACTTTCAATCCGAAAAAATATTTGTTCACGAATTTTGATGTTGTTTTACTTGAATGATTGAGATTTAAAAGTTTGAAGGTTGAGAGAATTAAAAATTTTGAAATTTGAAGAAAGTAAAGTAAAGGGCAAAATAGTCCAAAAGGGGTACGGTGACTAGTAAGAGGGGGCGGTATTTAGTAATATCCTAAAAAATATATATAGAAAAGATGGCAAGAAAAGATAGAAATAGTTTTTTATTTTTATTTTTATACATGGAAAACAGGGTTTTTTTGTTATATGAAACAGAGCAGTATCTTTTTGTACCAAAAAAAAAAACAGAGCAGTATTTTTAACTGTCAAGTGTTAAAGAAAAGTCCAACTTCCCTTTTCTTTTTCATGGTTTCTCTTTGCGTAATATGAATTAATTGTTGTAGTTCATAGTTTTAACTTTTCCATGTGCAAATAGCTCTTTTTTTTATCATTTTAGAAAGTTCTCTTGAAAGCAGAGCAAATTAGTAAGAAGTTGAAGAAGAAGAAGTTCAATTTGAGTAAGAGTTTTGACTCATTTTAGAAGAAAAATAAGAATGATTCTGCAACCACTTCAAGACTATTCTAGACGTATAACATTTTTACTTAATAAATAAATCATGGGATTTTTCTTTCTTTATTATTTAATAAAGGATTTGTTCATCTTTAATTATTTTTTAGTAAATTTTGAATGTTTGGTAGTGACGAAGTCATAGTTCCCTATCTCGATCACTCCTCTCTTTTGAACGTTCTTTCCATTAAAAAATTGTTACTAGTTAGTTTTTGTTCTCCACTCCTCTATTGTGTTGTCTACATCCCTTGATATATCAAAATAAAACTACTTATTAGTAGTATTTTTCTATCAAAAATAAAGCTACCTTTTTTTTTAATTAGAGTATGATTTAAATCCGAATCTCTCATTGAAATAAAACATATATTAAGTAAATGATTATATTACTGATTGATTTATATTAAATCTGAAAGTGAACGATCACATCAATTATTTTTTTATTACTTTTTTAATCGATCACATCAATTAATCTATACACAGCCAAAAAGCGAATATTTCTATCACGTAAACTAAGAAGAAACTTGTAATTAATTTAAATTACATCTGAAATTGATTGATTACATCAATTAATTTACACTCAACTAGAAAATGGGCGTTCCTATCATTTAAGCTAAAAAGAAACTTTTATATAATATTATCATAGGAGTTAGTACTATCTTCTTTATGTGAAATCTCGAATTCAAATCTTGATAAGTTTAGAGGCAAAATAAGTTGTATTTTGCCTTTTAATCTAGAAAACTATATGAAGTTAGGGCAACTGCATAACTAAAACATATATGATATATCTTTCACAAAAATATCTTTCACAAAAACATATATGATATATCTTTCACAAAAATATCTTTCACAAAAACATATATGATATATCTTTCACAAAAATATGTTACAAGTCATATCCTTTTGTTTCTATTTTTGGAAGAGAATGTGTCATTATATCTTATGACAACCTTATATAAAGCATATTTATGGAAGAGAGCTCAGAAGCCCCTTCAAATATTGTTATTCTTGATATGTAACTCCTCAACTTTACACAAAATTGGAAAAGAAAAAAGAAGAGAGGATACACATTTAAAAATATCAAAATGTGAACCTTTTTTTACACCCTTACATTACAAATGGTGGGAGTTCTAGAAGATAATTAAAACCAAAAGCTCAAGGCAAAATGAAGAAAAAAAGAAAAGAGTAATAGAAATAGATATAAACAAGAAAATTGTTTTTTTTTTCTTGCTTTTTTTTTTGAATCTCTAATTCACCAAGGTCTAGCAGTTTCAGATGAAGTCAAAAGTTCTTCTAAGTAATCTGCACCTAAATCTTCCAAAACCACAACATTGTTTATCCTCACATCTCTTTCTTTTTTGCTTCTGCTTACCATTTTCCTCCTCATCGAATGTTTCCTCTTCAAAGCCACCACCGGCGAACACCCTTCCTCCTCCTGGTTGCACTTCATCTCTCTCAGTGATTCTTGCACTCTTTCCACCGGAAAATTGAGTACTGCGGCGGAGCCTCTCATGGAAAAAGCAGCTTGATCATACGCCATAGCAGCTGCTTCCGCACTATCAAATGTTCCTAGCCAAACCCTTATCCCATGCCTCGTTGAATCCCTTATCTCCGCCGCAAACTTCCCCCACGGCCGCCTTCTTACGCCGCGGTATGCCCTTTCTTTCTTAGGACTTTCCTTCTCCATTGAACTACTAACTTCTTCTTCTTTTATTTGATTAGGGTATGTTGTTTCTGATGTTTCTTGTGTTGGCGCCGCCGCAAGTAGGCCATATAAAAGCATCTCTTCCGAGTCATTTTCGTTGAAAGGAAGATAGTTGTTGTTAAAAGGGAAGAATTCCGGTGGTGGCGGTGACCCAAATGAAGATTCCGATGAGGAGTTCGAATTTGGGGAGTGGAAAAGGAAGGAATCCATTGCAGTTTTTTTTAGAGGCTTTTAAGAAGTGTTTCCTCTGTAAATCCTCTGTTTTTTTTATACTCTGTTTTTTTCAGTTTGGAAAGTGTTAGTAGTTAGAGGCAGAGTCTTTAGCTCCCTTTATATACCCTACGTAAAGGGAGTGAGGATTTAAATGCAAAAAAATAAATTTAGTATAAGAGCAAAATGAGTGAGCCAAGTGGCAAAGCTGCTGACATGGCAAAATAGTATTCGATTATTTTAAATTGGGTCCCTCATAGACAAGGTTAAATGAACACATGGGTCAAATTCGGGCGTGGCGGCCAAGTCAAGGCAAGGTGACATCATCAGATGATGTCATCTTTTGTTGGATTGTGATCACCCCCAATGGGACCTTGTCCATTTGTCATCCCACGTGGATGATGCTGACAACTCAGCATGGCAGTTTAAAAACCGTTAAAATAATTTTGTGAACAAAATTTTCGAGATAATCAATTGAAATTTCTTAATAGTAACACTCATGGACTTCAATTTTCAGTTTTTGCTTATTTCCAATAGGGTTGCTTTGTTTGTTTTGTACTTTTGTTTGCATTGATGGGAAAATCACTTGGATAAGATGGCCAGATGGGGTCGCACATCTTTTATTTATGATTGTTCAATGAATTGGGCCAAATATCCAAAGGAATTAGTCACCGTATAGGACAATGAAAAGCACTTTCTCTATTTTGCATCAATTTCCTCCTATACATGGGAAAATCTTGAAATAAAAACAAGTATTATATTACTACGTTTGACATCGTTTTCGTTATTCTGTTTTTTGTTTTTGTTTTTGTTTCGTTTTCGTTTTGTTTTTGTTGCGCTGTCAATTTTTGAAAATAAAAACATGTTTTGATATACAATTTGGTTTGTATATTTTTAAATAAAAAAATAAAAAAATGGTTAAAAAACATGTGAATTACTGTTCATCACTGTGCTTCTGTGTTTTGGAAAAACATAAAAACACAAAATTCTTGCTCCCACTTTTTTCCAAAACACTACTTTTGTTTCCAAAATTTTTTAAAACAAAAACAGCCTGCCAAACATGTTTTCACTGTTTTGTTTCCAAAAACAGAAAATTGGCAACAGAAAACAGAAAACGAAACAATGCCAAACAAGCTCAGGTTTTCGAATTGAAAATTAGTAGATAATTAATATCTGTGTTTATACATAACATCTGACATATCGGGATTTAGATGTGTGTGACATTGTGAGTATAGTTTATAAGGAATTTTCGTTTTGTGTTATCAACACGTGCACATACATATATACATACATACATACACATCATCCATGAATTATATTGAATGTTAAGTTACAAGATTGAACGTTAGTCACGGGGCATAAGAATAAAGGAAAGGAAGAAAGAAAAATGAAGCTTTCGATAATTTGCCCTCATTTCTACAATTTTAAGTCAAGTTGATCTATCATTGGGAAATTGAAACATGTTAAGTGTAGATAAAGCGGTTTTAACAAAAAGTAGATTAAGAAGAAGAAAAGCAGTAGTGTCATTTGTCAATGAAACTCCATGGATCCTTCCTTATATTTTTCCACAATCTCTACATTCTATTGATTACATAAATGGAGTGTAGAATTTTCAGAGATTGGAATGATTAGCAATGGGGAGTCATGATGGGTGAGTGGGGACCTAATTAACCAAGCAGCTTAATTTGCATGGATGATTATCTCAATGGGTCATAGGGGTTATGAAAATTTAATTATGTTGAAGAAAAAAGTGGGAAGTAGAAGAACCAAAAAAGGAAGTTCTCAACAAGTCTTCTCTAAAGCCAAGTTTTCTAGTTCTACAATTCCCAATTTTCCCATGGTGGATATAAAAAAGTAGAAAACTATACTTTGGGTGGCATTCTTTTATTTGATAAACACTAGAATATTTCCTTTGATGAAAACAGCTGAAAGAAATAAGGAGAGAAATTTATCGCATATTAATTCAAATTAAAATTGTTGATGCCAAAATCGTCAACAAAGTTTACAGTCGACTACAGTTTTCCTTAATTGGTTTTAAGTTTTCAATCCACAGAAGATCACCTAAAAGAGATAAGAAACACTTGAAGCGGCAGAGGTAGGTCCCCACGTTAATATTATACGATGCTTAAGTTAGGCATCGATAATATTAGAGAATTTTTGTTAGGGTTTTGTAGCAAAGACAATGAACATGAGAGGGATATATGAGAGTTCTTACTTATATATAGGGTTGTTTGTATAATTTAGGAGGACTTGGATCATACTTTTTGGGATCACGTGCAGTGTGCCACGTCAGACCTTGACATGGTCTAGGCCTATGGGTCTTTTGTAGTATATAGAGGTCGATCGATGAGGGTGTATTTATTTGGTTGGTATTGATCACTGAACACGACTCAGCTTGACCGATGTTGATCGGCAGCTCTATGTAGCAATTGTTTTATGTTCAACAAAAATATATATGTGCAATTCCATTTGTTAAATTTCATTTTTTGTTCAAATTAAATTTCATTATAAATCTTGAAGGGCTTCCTTAATTAATTATTAGAACAAATACATTGGTTTTTCATTGCAACTTGCTGCAAAATGTATACTATTGAAATCAAATTATAAGGTTTCTTTGTCATTTTATGCTTTCAATAATGCAGAACTTTTCATATTTTCGTCGGGGTAAAAACTAGAAGTGTCTACCGATAACACAACAACAAGAAAAGTAAGTGCTTTATAAAGCAATTGATGATGCTCTTTTTTTCTAGTTTCTACCCCAAAAGGACAACATTAAACCAAACACACAAAAAAGAAAAAAAAGAAAGAAAAGAAAACAAGAAAATCAATTAACATCAATTAATGAGTATATGTTAACTTAGGTGATTAAAAAGATTATGTAATTTATAATTTTTGTGGTATATAATTAACATTTATGTAAATGAATTTTCAACCACATTTTTTCCCGTTTTAAAAAACGGGATTCATGTGAAATGATTTTTAGAAATTTATCAGATAATCAAAAATTGCTGCCAAAAACCCTAAAAAAAGCCCAATTCGACGTGAATACTGAATACTCTTTCAGTCACCAAACTCAACTTGATAACGACATCTTTTAATTCAATTGCTTTCTTCCAAAACTATAAACAGCCAAAAAACAATTCTACTCATGAAATGATATATATATATATATATATACTAATAGTGAGTGAGAGTAATATAATAAACTAAATTGTTTGTTATGAAATCTTTTTCTTTTTTTTTAATCAAAAATCATATATGTCCTAAATATATTTGTGTATTGCTTATCAATCACAATTTGATTTTATTTTTGGGATGGCCCATCATTGAAGAAATTAAGAGAAGAAAAAAAGTCTAGATACATGCCCCCAAGAATTAAATTCTAGAAAAAAAAAAAAATTTCCCAAAGTCACCAAAATCAGAAAAGAAGATGGTTGAAAATGTCCTCCAAAAAAATGGATACTCTTAATTTGTCTGATAATGACCATGAGTGCTCCCTGTTTGAAAGTCATGAAGGTATCTTTGACGTTCAAAACAGTTTTCATATGAAGTTTCCAGGAAGATTAATTAGAAGGACCATTTTCTGAATAAATATATATATATATATATATAATTAGCTTGCTATAGCTTAGCTTTTTTCCAGCTGAGAATGAGACAAGACCAAGATCTTCATCCAAATTGGAAAAATCAAAGTGTTGATTAATACATATATATCAATTTATTTTATTTATTTTTAAAAAATAATATTAGTTGGGTTTTTGGAGTTTTTTTATGTAACTTATTCTATGAAGTGGTTGGGTGGACAATTCTGTTGCTCATATATTCTACTGCATGCTAGGGAGCAAAAGGGGGCAGTTTCTCACTTTCTCTTCGGTTTGGTAGGTGAAAACTGAAAAGCTAACTCACCCTTTCTTCTTTTTTAAAGGGCTTTTTTAAGGGCCATGCATCAATTTAAAGTGTTTTAAAATGTGAATAATCCTTTTTCTTTTTATATCTTAACTGTTTTTTAGCAAAAAAAAGTAAAAAATAAAAAGCATTTAGGAGATAAATAATTAGTACTATATAGTATAGTGTAGTGATAATTAGATTACTGGATATTATTTCTGCGTATCCGTGACAAGTTTTTATTTTTATATCAATAGTTGTAAAAAAATTATAATTTTAAAAAGAAAAATGTGACAGGCAAGATTATACTAGTTAGGCCAAATTTCAAAATTAATGTTATTTTGATTATTCTTCGTTTAATCAAAGTTATCCCGAATCTTTTTTGGCATGAGACTAATTATTTTCAGACTCAAATTGTGAAAGATTAAGGCTATGTTTGGTAGTGGAGATCATTCCCATTTTCCATTTCCAAAAATATCAAAGAAAATAGATAGTGACACAACATACATGAGTCAATGAAAATAAGCATATTTTTGAAGAATAAAGATGATAATGGAGTGAAAATCTCAGAATAAAATAAACATGTTCTTCATTTTTACTCCATTGCCATCTCCATTATCTAAAAATGTACTTATTTTTAATTATTAACACATGTTGTGCACTACCTAATTTCTGTGATATTTTTGGAAATGGAAATACTCTCCACTACCAAACATAGCCTAAAACTCTCCCGATGCGCTTTCAGGGGATCCGTTTGTCTTCTCAGCTCACATGGTTCCTAAGCATTGAGATCAAACTCTTCTCGTTACGAGAATACATTTTTAATTTTCAATTGGGGAAGAAAATGAAGAAGAAAACTCAACATATATTATATATATATATAATATAAAATATAAAATATATGCTTTTGTGATTCATTTTATCTCATAATCATAATTAGATACATGTGGCAGCAAAGTTGCTTGCAAGTTGCCAAGTTTGCGGTGGTCCATACTTTGTCACGAATTGGAAAACAAAAGACAACTCCTTTTCTTTCTTTTTTTAAATTGATCCATCATCAAAGTTATCACGGATGAGAAATTATTTTAATTATAAGAGACCTTGTTGGACAATTATACACGACATATAGAATTAATCCCAATTTAGAAACGGCATAAATGCCACTTTGTACCCTTAAATTTGTACGGACTGCCACTTTGTACCCAATTTTTTTATTTTAACCAAAACGCATCCTAAAGTTTTATTTTTGTGCCATTTTGCACCCTCCATCACGGTCTGACAAACGGCTCTATCACGGTATCCGACGATGGCATGCCACGTGTACCAAAAAGCGACATGTCGCACGCCACGTGTATCAAAAAGTGACACATATCACGCCATGTGTACCAAAAAAGTGACACGTGGCATGCCATGTGTGTTCAAAAAGTGACACGTGGCATGCCACGTGCACAAAAGGATACGTGTTGTGTGTCATTTTTTGTCCACGTGACATGCCACGTCTGACGCCATGACTAATCCGTTTTGTTCTATCGGACAGAGGGTGTAAAGTGGCACAAAAATAAAACTTTAAGGTGCATTTTGATCAAAATAAAAAAATTGGGTACAAAGTGGCAATCCGTATAAACTTAAGGGTGCAAAGTGGTATTTATGCCATTTAGAAACTATATTGCTTACTGGTGCATGTAGCAATTCAAAATTATGTCAATTATAAAATATAGTCAGTTAACCTCTCGGTATTTAAAATAAGGGTTTTCATAAAAAAAAAAAAGTTAATCTCAATACACTACCTCAAAAAAGATGCAATTTCCATTTTTTTTTTCTCCATCTAGTATATATTCAGAGTTTTGTTTTGACTAATCTGAGTTTGGTGGGTGAACCTATCAACAAGGATAGCCGCGTATGCAAGGTTTCAATTTGAAACCTTCTAAAATTGCAACGAGTCGTTTATCACTCGATCCAACGTCCCCGCATTGTTAGATACAAATTCCTTATATAATTAACATTAAAATCACCTTCACAAAAGTTAACCCAATTTCAGGAATGAAACATATATTATATATATCTAAGAAATCATGTGGTAATTTTTTTTTAGGGAAAAATTATGTAGTAATTATTATAGAAGGAAAAAGGAAAAAGGAAAAAGGAAAAAGGATCATATTAAGTCTAAGAAATTAGAAAAATCAATTATAGCGAAAAGTATATATTAAAATCTTTGAAAATGTGAGAAAGATGAACTCCTTTCCTTTCCAACTTAAGCAATATCGAATGATCCTAAATTTAGAATGACTAAACTATCTTTTTGTCCCCTTAAACTTGTTTAATATTGATCTTTTGCTCTTTAAACTTTAATTTGGGACTTTTTGCCCCCTAAACTTGCAATATAAGGACATGTTAGTCCCTCTCAAATAGTATTGCCGACGTGGCAATGCCACGTTGGACCAAAAATACCACATAGTAATGGAACGTCAGACCAAGACGCCATGTCAGCAATATTGTTTGAGAGGGACTAAAATGGGTTCAAATTGCAAGTTCAAGGGAAAATGTCCAAAATTTAAATTCAGAGGACAAAACATCAAAATCATAGAAATTCAAGGGACAAAAAGAACATTAAGTCAATTTAGAATAATTCGACCCCGAATGATAAAATATTAGTCTCACTGTATAACAGTTCGAAATTTTATCATAAAATCAGTCAATTTAAAATTCAACTTCTGACATTAAAAAGAAAAGAATTACAATTTCAATTATCAAGCAAATCACAGATTATTTGAAAATTCAAACTCAAACCACACAATTCTTGAGATCGAGTAGAGTTATGATCTTTTTCTCTAGGAGTGTTGAATAAATATAAAATCTTCATCTGCTTAATTTTACTTTCATGAAAAATTTCTCCTAGCTAGTCTGTTGCAATCACAAGTCAGACCCTTCCCAAGTTCCTACCGGAGGAAGCCAAAACCGAATTTAGTTTTGAAAACAATCAAATCAACAACCAAAGAAAAACAGAGCAAATTAAATGAACAAAGGAATCGAAGCATCCAACAGAACATTTATATATATCTTTGAAAATAAACAAGCTTTTGTTTATCATCCATGCATTTTAAGATAGTGATCAACTTCTTTGTTGCAATTTTCAAAGTATTCTCTAGTGGTCCAAAACTTTGTCCTAAATGGAAAAAATAAATTAATTAATAAACTTAAGAATTGTTAAAGGAGAGTTTATTAAAGGCTTTCCCCCCCTTGTACTTTCAAAAGATGGACATTCCCCCCCTCCCCCTCGAACTTTAACTTTGGAATTTCCATCCCCTAAACAATAAAAATCAGAATAATTTCTCCCTATCTGTCACAAATCACTGACATGACATTATGTCACATCAATATTTCTTGAAGGGGAATTTATCCCGATTTTGATAGTTTAAGAAATCAAAGTTCCAAATTAAAGTTTCATGTAAAAATTATATCGATTTTGATAGTTTGAGAGGTGAAAGATCAAAATTAAAAGTTTAAGGGGGTAAATGTCCCTTTTATAAAATTTTAGGAGAGGAAATGGATATTATGCCGTTTATTAAATTAAAAAAATAAAACCCATATATATTTTTTAATTTTTTTAAAAAAAATTGACTGATAGGGGTTAGGCAAACAATGATGCCTACAGATTCATGGTACATGGTCGGATTCGTAGATTTTCCATATTTAACTTGCTATTATCAGAAAAAGGAGAAAATTAAGGGCCCATTTATTTCGTTGTTATTCTTCTTCTTGCAATGCTGTTTTTTTCCAACAACCTAGTTAGTCCCCAAGGTCTAATTTCAAGCCGCCAGACAGCTCGATCCGGTCACTATTTTGGCTTTAATTGCATTATATTTATATATAAAAGAACCCAACATTCATCCTATAATAATTCCTATCACTCTTCTTTAAACATTTATTATGTCCATGAAAATTAGCTTAAAATTGACAATATATCAAAATTCTAAAATAATGCACACACAAGGGATAAAAAATAGTTTACAACTCTATAAACTATAAGTTGCATTATTTTTTTTCAATTAGATGAATTAATTAATCTTAGATTAAGGGGAAAATGTGATAAAAATCTTGCAAGACTTGTATTACAAAAAATGGGATAAGAATGGTGGAAGGTGATGATTGATTCCAATGTCATCAATTGCTATAAGCTAGTGATGAAAATCTCATTAAAAAAATGGGAATAAGATTAATGGTGCAAAAAGGGTTTGGGTGCATTTCATTATTATTAGGTATAAGGATAAAACTGTTACTATCCAAGTTGCTCAAGGCTTAGCAAACAAAACAAAAATGGTTGCGCAAAGGCAATGACGTTTTAAACATGGCTCATCATTCATCAATGTGGGTCTTAATAATTAATTTTTAAACTTTTTTTTTGGCCAGAAACAAAGATGTATTTATTGATTAATTTAATTTTTTTTTTAGATTTCCCTATTTTTTAAAAGTAAAATTAATGTTATCTTTCCTCTTTGCTCTTTCAATCAATCCCTTTCTTTATGTGGAGATTTTATTATGTGGATCGGGTCTACCACGTCATCCGTGGTCCCGATCAATAAGATTTTGATAAATCAGAGTTTTTTCTACAATTTCTAAAACACTAGTCAATTAATGTCTTAAATTTAGGGACTTACCTGTAAATCTCATCTAATGAAACTAGGGGCTAAACCTGATGCTAAATTTGTGCCTAAATTTTAGGAAGAAATCTGACTTGTCAAAATTTTATTGGTCGGGACCACGGATGACGTGATGGACCCGATCCACCTAATAATTTTCTCTATTATGTGATAAAAGGTGAAACATTAATTAATTCTTTGAAAGGATCATAATATATTATATAATATATACCTACAATGAAAAAAAAAAAAAACTCAACTACCCTATAACTATAGGAATATATGCCTTTATTCCTCCCCAATATGAGGGTTAAAATCAATGGTGATTGGTGACCCACCAGAAAAGCAAAGCCATTCTTGAAGGTAAAAGCCCATCTTTCCCACTCTCTGTAAAATTTAATTATGGCAACTTAATTAAAAATGTCCTCTGTCTGCAATTAAGCAAATGATTTCCATCTTCACAAAGCAAGTGAAGATACATAGCACGTTTTTTGTTTTCTCTCCAAAACTGGCATTTTTAACATAATAAAAAATTGGAGTAAGGTAGTGATTGAGAATATATGATATTCAATTGCTTTCCCCTGTTAATTAGATGTAATGGGTACATGAATCTGATGCAAAATCATGTTCAATTAATCTTAATTATCAAAATCAAACTTGTAAAAACACATATATAAAAACTTAACGTGACAAAAGCTAATTGATTAGGAGTTCGAAATTTTTTTCTAGGATATTATTATAAGATCCAAAGCTATCTTCGAAAAAAGTCAAACCAAGTTTCCAAATTTTTATCATAAATTATAAGTTTGTCCATGACTATGATTTGATTCAATCCCAGCCAAGGGACTCTCTCAAAAGGATTTACGTTAAGCCCTATTTAGTTCACATTGTGAACATGTTAAAATTGTTTAAATATATACAAATGGTTTTCCTGATTTGGCCTAAAACAGCTTTATTTTATGTCTTGAACAGATGAAGCATTTTTGTTCTTATGGTTAGGCTCAATGTACCGGTAATTAGGTTGAGAATGATGGCTTTGTAGCTTCTTTTTGCCTATATTCTACTCCATGCTTCATAGTCCTGGCTTTAGACAATGACAGATTAATTAATTCAATAATGATATGATTTAACCATGAAAATTTCAGAAATTAACAAGTGGGAGTTCTGCACGTGGATAATTATTAGGAGATTAGATCTAAAAAACCCCACCTTTATAGTCTAGAAGATCTATGAAAACACTTGTTTATAGTGTATTCTTTTGTTTACTAGTATTTTTTTAGTATAATGGAGTAATAATCATGGCTTGGAGATCTAGTAGTAGCATAAGTCATGTAATGATTCACAAAATGAAGATCAAAGATTTTTTTTTTTATAATATGATAAAACCCATTTATTGTAAATAGTATTTTAATTGAAAAATCTATTCCCTCAATTAATTTTTTTTTATTTTTTATTTTTTTTCAGTAAGCAAGAATCTATTCCCTCAATTCAAAATGGTAGAATTCCTTACCAAACATAATTAAAAAGATAGAATTTTTCGCGATCCCATCCGATATCCAGAATTTTGCTCTGATTAATTCAGATCCAACTTGCGTCACACACCTAATTTTGCCAAGTCTACCAAGGACAGATGCGTACACCAGATCTCGAATTGATAAAAAGATTAATAATCTATTATCTGATATATATTTTTTAACAAACCCAAACCCGATACCCAATAACCACATCGAGTTCTTATTTTCTTATTTATGATAATAATTGTGACTGATACGGAGCATAGTCACTTAAATTAAGGGTCCAATACTCAATTTTTTTTTCTTTTACTAATTTAAGGTTGAGTCGTATTAAACCCTACAAGACACAGGGCATTCACTACGTGAGTAATTTTTGGCAGTTTTTTTTTAATTGGGTAGTTTTTTTAAAATGATATTAATAAAATTTAAATATTTATATTTATCCTGTAATGGGTAGTTTTATTTAAAATGAGTAATTTTTATTTTGTTTTAAATATTTAAAAACTGAGTTTGTGTCCGAGTCAACTCGTGACGCAAACTCAGAACTTAACTTTATAATTAGTATAGAAGATACGAGAAAAAAACTATGTTGTTTGTTGGGTTTTTTTTTTAATCTATTTATATATGTAGTTTCCTACTTGCAGTCATGAACACGAGAAATTGGGCTCCAACAAGTTAGACCAGGCGGAGCCTGAAGTACCCTTCCAGGCCTAGCACTTTTGTTTTGGAAAGTTTAAAATAAAAAAGCCCAGCCCAATTATGAGATATGGCACATGATTACAAATGTTTTTGTTTTTTTGACCAAAAGATTAAAAATGTTCAAGAATGGGACTTTTCAAGGCTATCAACTATAGTTTTATTATAGGTTAACTTAAATACAATTCGATTGCAAATTCAGATTGAAGTTTCCTAAGTAGTCCAGACAAACTTGTTCCTTGTTCTGAGATTGGTTGACCCATAAAGGCCAAAAAGGAAAAAAAAAAACATTGATTAATTGTAGACTAGTTTTGACTGTTCTTAACCAAATAAATAACATGTTACACATTCACATTTTAATTCAGAGCAAAAATCTTTGATCTTTCGTCGTATATCTATGATATCTAGAATATTTTTTCTATTAAGGTTATGTTTGGTTCGTGGTATCTTAGATATCATGTGGGAATGTCATTCCCACCTCTTTCTTGGGAATGATATTTTAGTGGGAAAGTGTACATTTTTTGTTTTTTGGGAATCAGATTACCATATTTGGTTAACGTCAGAATCTGATATTCCCAAGGTGTGCAAAGTACAACCTTGCCCCCAAGCTTACATTCCCAAAAATTTATTAAGGTTAAATAGTTAATAAGCCATTAAAATTTGAGGGTATAAGAGAAAAATCATTAAAATTTGAGGGTGTAAGAGAAAAGTCAAGATAAAAATAGTAACACTTTCATGAGAAAGTTAACTTTCTCACCCTTTTAGCCTTTAGGGGAATGTTATTCCCACCTGAAATTAGATTCCACCAACCAAACATGGGAAAGTTATTCCCTCTACCTAACTTACCACACTTTCCCACAACATTTCACGAACCAAACGCAACCTAAAAGTAAAGTTCTTGAATTTTCTTTTTTTCCTTTTTGGTGATTAATTTTGGGTAAAAAGGAGAAAAAAAAAAGAAATCAAGTGCGCGACGCGGGTCGGATTCGCATTAGTCAAAACAAAACTCTGGATATCAGATGTGGTACCAATTAAAAGGAAAGAAAAAGAGAAATATGTTCATTACTATAGTACAACTAATTAAATAAAATGATATTTTATTTTTTTTACAATAAAATGATATTGTATTAGTAGTACTTTTAGATTACTAATAATTAAGAGAAGCATATGATATCACAGATAAATGATTATTATTCTTTTTGCCCCTTTAATTATGGGGCTAAGATATTTTATCCCATAAATTAAAATTGAGATAATTTGTTCTCAAATTTAGGAAAATTTTTCTATCCGTCAATGAGTAAAATATTTTCAAAAAAAAAAAGAGTAAAATGACTTGAATTTGAGAAGTTTATAATATAAAATGTCTTGAATTTGGAAATTCAAATTGATAAAATGTCATGATTTGAAGTTTATGGAGCAAAATACCCTTACGGATAAAATGGCTAATAAAGTTAAGATAAATGGATTATCCACACCAAACTCGGATTTTACCTCTTCGACACAGTGGTTGAAAAATTGTAGAAGTCCGGTAAGATATGAGTTACAAACTCCTTTAATGACAACTTTACGATGGTGGAGCACTCAAAATTAGATTTGGTTTTCAACTTTTTAAAAAGAATTCAGGAGCAATTTACCGTTTAGAGAGTCTTGTCAATTCAATAGTGATTAACCCTTGCTAATTAAAAATTGCTAGAAACTTGTGACTGAATGCAGTATAAAAACAAAAAAATTGAAGAGAGGATAGAATTTGGAAGGATTTCAACGGGATTATGATAAAAAGAAAAGAAAAGTAATGGAAGGAGGAAGGAATATCATGGTTTAAATGGAGCTAAATATGGCCATTGTGGCCACCTTTTATGACGATGATAACATTCTTCGAGAGAGAAGAAACCACTTTTTAGATATTTATTTATTATTATTTTTTTCTTAAAGCCTAAAGGTGAAGAGAGACAATTTTGATTCTTTCTATATGAGACCAAAAATGTTTTGGTTCATGGTCAAGGGGAAATCAAAAGGTTAAGGGGAAATCAAGGTTCTTTTTTACTCTAATCTTTAACAAAATCAAGGTACTTGAGAAACAAGGATTCATCTCCCATTTTTTTAACAGAAAGAAATATTTAATAGGAAGAATGTTGAGGCATGTTTCAGAGTAATGCTAGTTGCTCCGTTTAATTCTACGATCTAATATCCTGCATGACGTGATATTAGAAAAAATTATCATAATTTCTAAAATTCTATTTAATAATACCCTAAAATTAAGGAATTCATTCTACAAACCCTCTTTATTTTTAAGTAAGAGTTAATCTGAAATTAATTTATTATCTTAATTATTAAACGAAATAACTAATAGTAAAATTAGACGGGACAAAAAAGTGTTTTCCCATGTTTTAATAGGTAGGATACAATTAATTAGGGGGCTAAGATTTGTTCACAACTTCAATTTGGTTTCCTATTTATTAGTATTAAATTAAACCACTCATTTGACTTTCCTTATTTTGATTAAATAAAATATTGTCCATAGAGGCATAATTGCATAAACAAGTTTCTTTATTTCTTTTTAATTAGTAAAAAAAGGGAATTTGAGTTGAACCTTATAATAGACTTCGTTTAAGTAAATTTATTGTATAGCAGAGCAAATTTGGTTTGAACTTCGAAAACATGTTTACTGGTTCTTTGGAAGAAAAAAAAAAGGAAAGCTACTAGGGGTTTTGCGCGGTAAAGCGTACAAAATAATCTATCTATATCTTTTTTTTTAAAAAAAAAATAGATAATTTTTTCATTCATGTAACTAATTTTACAATAATTTTAGGAATATCATCCTTCATTACATCAAATCTCAATAAAATCATATAAACGATTACTTTTTATTACTTTTTGCACCTGAAGAACTGGATCTTTCTTAGAAATCCAAAACGCTTGTCCTGAATCATGGTAATGTCTCGCTATCACGTCCATCAGCACCTCGTTATCGCTTGTTTTTTTCCAAACAAAAAGCTTTGATCAACGATGATCAAGTGATTGATTCCATTGACTGATCTCTTCCTTGGCACCCAAAAGAAAAGGATTACAACGATTTTACCACAAATCTGAATAAATAAAAGGATGACCATGCTTAAAACTATCATAAAATTCAGACTGGATAACTCAGATTCGAAACGAACTGAGACTAGACTCGAAACTGACTCGAAAAAACAAACTCAAATAAAAACTGGACAGATCTGTAGATCTGAAACCTTTATTGGAAAATAAAAAATTAACAAAAATGAAATCCTCCTCCTCCCCCTTGGCGTGACAACCAAGGAGGAGGAGGAGTAGTCGAAACACTAACGAGAACTAAAAAACTAGGAGAGGGAGGAGGGGAGAGAGAGGAGAGACGGCTTAGGGTACAAAATACTTGCCAATTACATAATCTATCTATATCTATACTATATCTAAAAGTAGGAGTTTTATAAAGCTTTTGAATCATCCATTATATCCTTATTTTTCAAACATATTTCTTAAATGGCATTGCTTAACTATTGTAGTTTCATTAAACTAAAAACTCTAATTTTATTCAATTGCATCTAATATTTTTATAATTACTTTATCTTTCCCATTTTACTATTTTTCAACAAAAATTTAGATATATTAAAAATTTTTAATATACAGTTTTATTCTATTAAAAACTCTATTTACATTTAATTAAATTCAATATTTTATAATTATTTTATTTTTACCATTTTAATTTAAAAAGTTATTGTGATTGACATCTTTTGATTTGATAGTTTAATGTATTATGATTAAAATTTATTATTTCATTGACGTGCAATTATTTTATTTGACTTATAATTAATTTTTTACTTGATAAATATTACTCTTGCTGTGGTTTAAATTGGTTGTATTATTTTGTTAATATTTTTCTTTTGTATGGAATAATTTCTTTTGTTACTTTGATAGTAAAACACAATGTATATACAAATGGAATGGTCGGTTTGGAATTGGGTTTGGTCAGTTTTGGGTTAAGGAATAATTTTTGGTTATAAGGGTTCGGTTAATTTTCAGTTTCAGATTGCGTTGGGTTCAGATGGCTCAAATGTCGGGTCATTTGGGTTTTGGTCAATTTTGGTTCGTGTCTTTTTCGATTTCAGGTCATATGGTTCCGATAATTTCGGGTTTGAGCCTCCGATTTTCAGGTTCAGGTATTTTAGAATTCGAGTCATCTAATAAATATAATTAATCTCGATTCAGGTAATTTCGGATTAATCTCACGGGTTGATTGGGTTCGGGTTATTAAGGATTTTAGGTCTAGTCATTTCGGTTTCGGATTGAGCGGATTTTTCGGTTGAATCGAGTTGGATCAGGTTTGGTTTCAAGCGGTCGAGTCGAATATCAGCACTCAGGTGAAATTTTGTCAGCTCTAATAATAGGTTTCTTTAGGGAAAAAGTAGTAGTATGTTTTTTTTTTTGGTAAAAAAATTAGTAGTATGCTTAAGATTTTAATCTTAATTTAATTTAAACAGATTAGGTCACGTGCAACGCCACGTAAAAGTGAGGACTAGTATAGAAAAAGATCAATTCATATTTTAAGGGTTTTGCTCTAACTTTTTTTTGACATTAGGTTTTGCTCTAACCACTACAACAAAAATGCAACCCACCAACTTATACCCATTAATTCAGTTTTTTCGTAGCTATAAGTTGGTGGGAAACTGCATTCGTGGGTATTTTCATCACAATCTGTCACAGTCCATCACAAATGTTCGTGGCTATATTGTATTTGTGTTTGTAGTGAACGTTTAAACGTTTAAGAATTATACAGATTTTTGAGACATAGAAATATTCTTAAATAGGATTGTTTAAGACCCGATAAAAAAAATGGGTAATTGTTTGATATACTGGTGGTGTAAATTTTGGGCTTCACAAGCGGGGTCTGGAGTTTACACATGTCAATTTTCTGAATTAATTAAATTTTAAATATTTCAATCTGTTCCTTAAGTGACATATGTCACCCTTCATGATCCGCTTGTGCAGTCTGGGGATATGTGAAGACTTGAATTTTTATCCGATTCACCTGTCTTTATACGAGACCAACTCATTGGCGACACACATATTTTACACATATATACAAAAGAGTTTTTAATTAAATTGCTATCAATCGATTTTAACGGAAGTAATTAGCTCCCCAATGGCTTACCAGATATTGTGCACTACGGTTGGAAACTGGTAGGTTTTCAGTCCTAGTTGGTGTCTGGTGTATATGATGCATTCTTCGGCTAATTATGGCCTTTTATATGTAACCAATTCACTATCGTTTGGGTCCAAAACGATGATGAATCAGTCAAATGGAATTTTAAGTCTAATATCTGTTTCCACCACTACTCTAATAATCTCATCTGTATAGTACTTAATTTGATCTGTATAGTGTAATCCCATCTGTACAATATTTAAATTCTAAACAGTTTTAATCACACCACTATCTCACCATTCTACTAAATGCACCCCTATATCAAATTTAATTTCTCGTTTAGTTGGTCAATTGAATTAACAAACTTATAATGTGAGCAAAATTGTCTGTATATTTAATCATATGCTTATTTATTTTTGTGAATTGCTTTTCAAAAAAAAAAAAAATTTTTTTTGTCATTTGTACTTACATATACATAATTAATTAATTTCTTAGAGTTCATATAAATATTGCAATGCATAGCATAAACGTTTTCCATCTTAATTTGTCGTTTTCGGTGCCAAGTCTTCCAACAAGGGTTCAACATTTTTAAATAGTCCAAGAATCTAGTATATGGAAGAAATTTTGTTCATTTTGCACTATTTTTCTTACATGTGTACAAATTACACTATATATTTAATTTGAAAATTTTGAAATGATTAAGTAGCAGCTACAGTTGATTCAACTCATGAAAAGGAGATATGATTTGATTAAGGGTAAATTACATAAATGGTTACTTCATTTTAGATAAGTTTTTGTTTTGATCATCTAACTATAAAAAATAACGTTTTGATTTCTTATATTTGTGATATTGAATATTTTGGTCACTCAATCACAAAATATGATAATGTAGCTATACCACATGGCATGTTTGATGACATTTTCATGCCATGTCATCATGTCAGATGATATCTTAAATGATATGACCTGTCATATCATCATGCTATGCGATATGGTGTATGATATGAACATAACACATAAGCGGATCAAAGGTGGGTGATCAGAATATTCAATTTTACAAATGTAAATGACGAAATCGTTACTTTTCATAATTGGGTGACCAAAACAAAAACACACCTAAATTTAAGTAACTAGATTTGTGATTTACGTACCCTTTGATTAATTAATGTAATTATATGGTACAACCGAAATGTAATGATCATAACGCATTCCTAATGTTTTCATTTTTTGGTAACCAAAACAAATTCAAAAGATTTATCATAATCACAAGTTGTAAGATTTTGGGTCCTAAAATTCGTTTCTAGATTCAAAATTGTGCCAAATGTATGTACTATATATTTAAATCATTATTACACTGGTGAATGTTTGGGATTGGTTTAGAGATTTAGGATTAGCTTCTGGTATTGGTTGTTTTGTACGTCATTCATTGTTTTGGTGTATCATTTTTTGTTATCCTTTTGTAAGTAATGTTGTTTTACGATTAAACATATTTACGTAGTGATTCTTAATCACTCATCTTGTTATTAATAAAATTTGCCTTTCAGAAAGTGAAAATCATCATTCCATTTGTGAGAAAAGAACAAAGATCCCAAATCACATTTTAAAAATGCTTTCTACGAAGTTTGAAAAACATGGGATCGGTATCAATAATATTCAAGTGAATAGAAGAGACATAAAGTACGTAGTACATTTACTTTTGAATTCATCCCTTGGAAAAGGGAAATTTTTTTACTATAGTAGTTCTTTTATTTTTTTAAGAACAACGTTTTGCTAATATTGAATTTTAACACAGCTACCAAGAACCTTCGTAGCAATAGACAAAAACTTTTAATGGTCAATCCTTCCACGTTCTTCAAATTTCCTTATTTTCGTCAGATCTAACTTAGCTGATTACGATAACTTCGTATTACTATAAATACCCCACCACTTAATCAACACTTTGAAAGCCATCAAATGCTTGAAAACCAACCACATTTTGGTATTACTATTAATTATTCAAAAGGTATGCAGAGTATATGTTATAGTTGAAAGTTAATTTAAGGTTTGAAGATTTAATTTCTATATATCTTATATAAATTTGTTCAAGGGAATATTAAGCATGGAGGATCCAAATAAGAGGAAGGAGGGGTCCAAGGAAGAGAAGGGAAGAGATGAAGTTCATTACAGAGGAGTGAGGAAAAGGCCATGGGGGAAATATGCAGCTGAAATTCGAGACCCTTCGAGGCCTGGTTCACGTTTATGGCTAGGGACATTTGATACGGCAGAGGAGGCTGCTCGAGCGTATGACCGCGCCGCCTTTAACCTCCGTGGTCATCTGGCTATCTTGAATTTCCCCAATGAGTACTTCTCTAATCAACGGATGGGATCTTCTTCAAGCATGTCAAATCCATCAGGAAGCTCATCTTCATCTAGTGCTGCTGCAGGATCACAAGAAAAGCAGGTTTTCGAGTTTGAGTATTTGGATGACAAGGTGTTGGAGGAACTTCTTGAAACAGAAGAAGAGAAGAAGAATAGGATGAAAGATTGAATATTCTTTAGTAATTCTTATTCACATGTTTCAATACAAATTATAGGTAATTAATTTGGTTGAATTTTTTTTCTCTACCCTACCTACTATATATATTGCTCTCTATCTCTTTCAATTTCCCACATTATTAATTAGTAAGTAAAATGCAACTCTGCAACTATGAATTAATTTGGACCCTTTGATTTTATTAATTTCAAATTATTAAATAATTTCATGAACAATTATTTGTTTTTCTCATTGTTATTATTTGTTTATTTTGTGGAAAAGGGCAAATTATCTGTTAATTAAGAAACCTTAACCATTGATTAGTTGTGATCTCTTTTCATTTTCCATAATGAACTTTTAACCGATCGAGTACTTATGAAACAATTAAATGAAATTTAAGAGTATTGGAGTTGGACCAAATAGAAGAGAAGCATGCACTTGTGTATATATATTCTTGAGAATGGATTTTTAGTCTTGCATAAAATGAAAAGGCCAAAAGATGATTGCTTAAATAATGAACTTGATCAATCATTGCTAGGTGTAATATTAATGTTAGACCAATGCAGATGTTAGTTTAGACTACTTTAGAGCAGATTGCAATTGTTTCACACATGATCAATTAGGCATATATTTATGGGTTTCACAGTATAGCTTTATATATAGTTGGGTTTGGGTGGCATCATTTTGCTTCTGCATTTATCTCTTTTAGAATACTGATAGAATACATTTTTGCTTGATAATTGTTATTTACCCTGTTAATTGGGATTTGTTGCTTTATATATTCTGGCGGCTGATCATCAGGATGGAGGAGACCTGAGATCAAGTCATGAGTGAGCAACACAAGAATCCAGAAAAGTAAAGGGGCTATTTATGAATGAGACTTTGATTAGAGACTTTAAAGTGGAATGACATGCAAAAATTCCCATTTGTTTCTTGTGGATTTTACTTGGAGCCAGTAGGCACAAATCTTTGCCTGCTGTTACTAGTTTCTTCCTTATATCTGGTGAGTGGTGTGACAACATTTCTATACAAATATTGCTACATCAAAAGCACATTGAAAAGTTAGCATCCTTTATGACAGCATGCAATTTTGATTCTTTGGCTTTATGACAAATGATGATGAATTTGGAATCATATAACTAATAAGAATAAGGGTTTAGATTAGTTGTCAAAAGTCGATACGATGCCATTAATGGTGATGATAACTGATAAGAATTAAAGTTGATATCCAAATTAATAATCCATCAGCTTCCAAATATCATGTATTTCCTTTTCAGATCATTTCATGTCCAATTGTCTCATTGTCTGGTATGGTATCCCAAATAAAGGAAGCTCATGATATGATATCACTCATCACTGATCATATATCCTATATTACCAAAAGTTTTTGTTCCAAAGATAATATTCACTTATTCAGAATCTTCTTCATTAAAAATTATAATCATCTTCTGTCGTTATGTGGGAAAATTGGGTGATGAGATGCAAAGCAAAAGCTATCAGAATCAATGGTGGTTGCAATCACAAATTTGGGTCTCTATCCATGGCTATAACCTTTGTTAAAAAGTAGCTTTTTTGTGGTTTTCTACATGTATATATATAGTTGAATTAAAGGATCTTATAGAGAGGATGCAAAAATTCTTATTCTTTCTGCATTTGCCCTTTGATTGAAACATATATGCCCTGAAAATAGGATTAAGTTTTCACCTTTTTGGCTTGCATTTAAAATGCTAGCAACTAGCAAGTGTGTCTACTTACAAACTTAGATTTGACATGAGGATTATAAAACGTGATGTTATTGGTCTGCATATATAGTAATTAACTGGAGCAGGTCCTATCTAAGACCAAAAGCACTTATATATTCTTCTGCCATTTGTATACCATTATATCTGATAAAAGGGCGTGTTTGGTGCAAGGATTATGTGTACGATAGGATTATATTTGTATATAAAATTAGATTTTATTGAATAATATTCCTATACCGTCATGATAACAAAAAGGACGTTTTTGGTGCAAGGATTATGCGTATGATAGGATTATATTTATATATAGTTTTTATAGAATAGAATTGTTTAGGTATCTTTACGCCGAGCACACTCTAAATACAATTGTGTTACATATGCAGTAGAGTTTGGGCTGAAAGAAATTATGTGGGAGAGGGGAGGTCTTATTTGTTTGAGGCTGTGTCTATCACTTGGAACTTATTCAAAGTTGGGATTCTTTTTGTTTTAGCATAAACATATACAGATAATTATATTTGGGTTTATATATAAAGACCCTTCTGATCTCCTGCATTTTGGCTAGTAAAGGATTCAGATCACATTGGCATCGATTAGCTTGAAAATGCAGTTAGCTTTGTATATGTAGATGAGATCAGCAAAGAATATAATAAAGTCTAATTATATTAAGAAATTAACTTGTTTTGTGGGAGTAGCATGAGACAAAATTGCAACATGCAATTGAACTGATCTGCACCATGTCCATAATGCAAGAATGCTAAATATGTCTAGTAAAAAAACTTGTATTTCATGCATTGTTAATTGGCTCAAAACTAAGCTCTAAGCACCAAAATTAAGACTCCCAACAAATTAGAGAACAAAGAGATGATCCATATATATGACATATACAAATGAAGAATGTAGAAATGATTGGAAAGGGGAACATATTAAAGCACTAAAAGTGAAGGGTTATCATACTTATAATGTTTTTTTTTTATACTTGAGATTACTAGGGATCGAATCACAATCACTCGAATTAAAGAGTCTTAACAGTACTCTTTATTGCCAGAGCAAATGGCGGATGGCCAGCATACTTATATATGATTATAAAAGTTTGCTTAGAATTTTGAATGAGCATTCATACAGCGCACATATATATATCCCATACTTGCTTTCTCATTTAATCGATTATAATTAGTAGGTTCTCATTGGAGCGAGGATAATGAATGGAATGGAATCTCCAAAAACAACCATATAGTATATGTATAATATTATATATTATATAGTATTAGGTCATGCATTAGAGCCCAGACAATATATAACTTGGATTCATTTTTTGTTTTATAATAATCACAAATATTCCCCTCCTTTCTTATCATCAATAGTTCATAGCATTAAGAATATATTGAAAGTTCAAAAATTTTCTGCATCAATACTGTGTCTTTAGGAGTTGTCCTTCGTCCTTTATAATTATAATTTAAACTTCTTTAGAAGTACTGTTACGATGAGAATTAAATACTACAGGTATTTAGCCCAATGATAGAATGTTGAACTCTTAGTTCCAGTTGTTAAAATTTGATGCCTAATAACTTCAAGTATCAGAAAAAAAAAAATACTAGTAATCAAAATAATACAATGTGTAAATTAACAATATTAAAAAAGAAAATGAGGTGGCAGGAAAAACTTCATTTCATTGCAAGGTATAGCAACAGTAATGCCGCGAGGTCAAGATGATGTTGACCCACATTTATAAATATTGTCATTAGATATACTACATAGTACAAACCCTTAGATTGTGACATTTCCCAGATCACAGAGATAGGGCTTAATTAGTAATAATGATAATAATAATGTTGTTGATGTATTGTAAAAACATTTTTCTATGAAAAATAAGTACTTTAAGTTAAATCAAAAGGACTCTTGACCTGTTAATTTATGAGAACTAAAAAGAAAACATAAACTGTTCTTGTCATGGGGAATTAAAACCACCAAGATCAAACCAAACCTTATTGATCTATAATTTCACATTTTCCTGTTCTTGTTCTCTTCATGCATAAGAAGTTCTTCAAGCAACGCATCGTCGTAATACTCAATTTCGAAAACTTGTTTGCCAGATGATGTTGAAGAATTAGAAGAAGAAGAAGAACCCATATTGTAATTAGTAGCTCGGCCGCCGCCACTTCCCATTGGATATTCATGTGGAAAATTAAGAATGGCTAAATGGCCTCTCATGGCATAAGCGGCTCTATCATAAGCTCTAGCCGCCTCCTCAGCCGTGTTAAAAGTCCCCAGCCAAACTCTAGCACCTTGCCTATTGGAGTCGCGTATCTCCGCCGCAAACTTCCCCCACGGCCGCCTTCGTACGCCGCGGTAACGAGTCTCACCACCGCCTTCCTCCTTGTTGCCCTTGGAACCACCCTCCATGGCCAAATTATAACAAGACAAGACAATTTTTTTTTTTTTTTGGGGTTGGTAGTAATATAATATGGTTGAGTTGAGTAAAATGTTGTTTTTGGTGTTATCTGCATGGCTCGTAAGGGTGGAAATAGCAATTTATATGGATGAGAAAAGCACCCTTTTGGGTTTGGCAAAGCACTTTTGGGTCCTACAAAATTAGACACATGTAGGAATCCATGGCTAAGAATTGTTGGCACGTGGTTTTCAGAAACTTCTTCTATTAACTTCAATTTTTCTGTCCAATGCATCTGGCTGGTCAAGGTGATGGCTATATGGAGTTTTTTTGAACCCACACTTTCCATTTCTCTTTTTATGGTGTCACTTTTTTTTATATATAATATAAATTGTTTATACTAATTAATATGCAATTGATTCTTGTTCTTGTTATAAAATTAATTTATTAAGGTTGCTTTACTTGATTAAGCAAAAAAAATTAAAAAATCGATCATACTCTTTTTTTTTAACCTTTGAAGAATATTACATACACTTATGTTAACCCAATTTTATAATATGATGATGAGAAGGATAGTTGAAAAGGAGAGAAGATTTTGTATTTTGTTGGCTTAATGTCACAGAAATTTGTCAACTTCAATCCCACGTGAGATAGTTGTTCAATGAGGTCATGTAGCTTACGTTTCTTTTTTTTTTTAAACTACTTTCATTAATTCATATAAATAATAGTATATCATTCAGGATGATTATTTGATACATCGGCGTTGTAAATTTTGGACTCCTTGTGGAGTTGACATATATCTATTTTTTTAATTAATTAAGTTTTAAATATTACAATCTAGTATCTAGATGACACATGTCATTCTTTAGGATCCGCTTATGTAGTCTGCTAAACTCCACCGCCGGTGTATTGTATAATTTGCCCATCATTAATTAATTACATAAATGTGCACCATTTATTGGTTTTGTGGTGGAGAGAGACTTGAAAGAATTCCTGTTTCAAAATTCAAAGTCAATAATTTTCATGAAAATCACTACTCAAATTTAATAGTACTAGTATCTAATCACAAATATTTTTCATAAAGTTTCTAATCATTAATAATTTATTATACATATTTCAAAAAAAATAATTTATTATATATAATTACCCAATTCTTGACAATTTTTTTTTCGAAGGAAAGTTCTTGACAGTTGATAATTGATGGTTTTTTATTTATGATAAGGGGAAAAGAAGCTGCTAATCCATATTTTACAGACTAATCTTCGAAATTGAGGAGGAGAGATATTAGATTAATTTTTTTAAACTAGTAATTTGTGTAAATAAGTACACTTCTTAACAAATAAATATTTATCATGAATGGAAATACTAGTGATCATGATAATTAAAAATTTCTTCCAATTTTGGCATTTTATGCGCAATCATAAATCGGATAGAACAATAAGAAGAAATTAAATATCTCAAAAAAAAAGAAGAAATTAAAGAAAAACCAAATCAAAAAAGGTTCTAAAGTATGGTACAATAATGGCTTACATTGGTAGTTTGTAAGAATAGAGATAAGATATAAAATGTAACATCGACCACTAACTATGTTTTCATATGTCAATTCAAAACCATTGAAAATAAGAATACTTTCAAGTTTTAACCCTTAAGATTGCTTGCATTAGGTTTTAATATATTTATTTATGGATATATATTTGGAGATTAATTTTAAACTCTTATATTACAATCAATTACTTGAGTTAAATGTTGGTGCATATATAAATTATCATTCATGCTAGTAATACCATTACCATTTCCCCAACTATTTTGTTCTAAAGTAACGATCATTACTATATTTTTGTCAAAGACTAAGGTTATTAAAAATTCCCTAAATTTTGAAAACTTGTGTGAACATTAACACATCATTGACTTAGTTTTCCTACATATCAAATCAAATTATACATCATCCAATTATCTTATATATATATAAACAAACATATATATAAATATATATATATATATATATTCAAAAATTAAGATTCTTCAGGGGCTATCTAGACAGGTATAATGCAATTTGGATTTTTGTTGTTATTAATTATTCTTTGTTCATCAAGTAAGTAAACTTCATTTTCAGAGGGTAATTTTTTCCAAAACTTTTTGAAAAAGCTATATAAAGTAAAGGGAATACTGATATAGTTATATTCACATTTTTTAATTTTAATCTAAGTGACTTCCCCGGCTAGTAATCCAATTCAAATTGTTCTTTTATTTTTAAGATCTTAACATTCAAAGTTAATTTTATTTTCAAAGGTTCAAAGTTTAAATAATTTTGAATATTGATTAACCTTACCCCATGGATATATTAAATAAAATAAAATTTTGCCTTTTGCACAAACTCAATTTGAGTTCCTCCTTTTATTTTTATTTACTTCAAGTAAACTAATCATTGTCTGAATTAAACTTTCTATATATGTTTAATGAGTAAATCCCATTATTGTTTCATTTTTTCTTTTACAATTTCGAAAAGACTTAATTATCTATTGAAATAAAAGATGAATTCTTCTTTTTGTTTGTTGAAAATTTTTACGAGTCATATTCCAAAGACTAACGTAAGCAATGAGATGAAAACCGCAGCAAAAAAATCGAAAGGAAATAAGAATATTCGAAGGAATTACAACTTGTTTAGGTTCCAACATGAGGGAAACAAGATTTGATTCGTGATAAGATAGTGTTGTAAGAATCAGAATTTGTTTAATATATTAAGAAAAATTAAGAAGAAAAAGGAAAGGGCCATTAACCTGGACTAACCTTAAATACCCAAATAAGCATCTTTTTTTTTTCCATATATAAATTTTTTCTTCATTATAAATTGTATATAATATAATATCGAAATTCAGGTCAAACTTCTGGAACTTGCATTGCATAATATAGAACTGTTTGGGGTCTTCTTTTCACTTTTTTGTTTTGATTTTTGACCACCTAATTAGGCTCAACTTTACATATATTGAATTTTGATTTTCTTCTGGCCAAAAAAACGAATTTTGATTTTCTTGTTGTGCAAAAAAGGAATTTTGATTTTCTTCCTTCAACACAAAAAGGAAATTCCATTAATATTATGCCATCATGCATACCACCGGCCAATGACTTATGACCCTAGTCTTGTATACAAATTCTGGCGGACTATATATGCTTTTAGTTTTTGCTTTTTTGGACGTCTTTTAATAGAGATCGTGCATGTAGATTAATTATTACTATATAATAATGGAGTATAATTTAACTTCAAAAGTTCAAATTAGTTTATTTATTTATATTAGTTTTAGCTTTCACGTGTGTTGCACGTGACTCAACATGTTTCGATTGAATATTTTTATGAAATTTTGATAGCTATCCAATTAAAATTTGATAACCACACTATGAAATTTTGATAATTTACTTATGAAATTGTGATAAACTCCATATGAAATTTTGATAACCTAACTATAAAATTTTAATAAACCTTCCTATGATTGTAAACTTCCAATGATTTTTTATAACCTCCTTGTGAGATTTTGTTAATCTACCTATAATTTTTTGATTCTATAGTATGGAATTTCGACAATCTCTCTATAAAATTATATATCATTATCAGGTTGAGCTCCTCTATTTAGTACTTTATAAATCATTCATATTAAACTCTTCCATTCGCAGATCGAGCTCGTTCGTTTAGTCGTACAAACATATATAATTCATATTGAACTCCTCCCTTTGATAGTACTAGTAATTTGTCACGTGTTCCACACGTGGGGTTGAAGTTTTGATTGAAACATATTTTAAGTTACACATTGTGCAATATAATGTCAAGGTTGATTTTGAACAGATTAAATTTCTCTAAATTTTTAGAGATTATTGAGAATAAATTAATCAAAATTTTGTTTCATATTTTTTGAATTAATTTTTAATTAAATCGAAACAAAATTTAAATACTCGTAAAAAAATCCTCAAATACATGCCTGAGATTTGATTAGATAATATAAATATTTCAAGGAGTTCCGGCGCCAAAAATCATGTAAAACTGAGCCGGAGTCCGAGGTGCGTTTTTAGCAAAAAAACTATGATGGTAAAAATGACCCGAAAGATTTTAATCAATTTTTGGAAAAAATACTCATAAAATATATATAATTCAACACCAAAAAGATTGGGGGACTTTTCACGCTTTTAATATCGTTTTTCATATTTTTTTGAATTACTTTTTAAATAAATCAAAACAAAATTCAGATGCACGTAAAAGCAAATCCTTAAATCCAATGTGGAAAAGATTTGATTAGATGAATAAAGTTATCTCAAGGAGTCTTGGCGCCAAAGTCATGCAAAACAGAGTTGTGGTCCCGGAACGCGTTTTTAATCAAAAACTTTGATAGTTATATTCCCAATTTTTTGCCACAATACTCAGAAAAAATATATAATTCAACGTCAAAAATATTGACGGCCTTTTCACGTTTCTAATATCATTTTTCCATTATTTATGAATTAATTTCTGATTAAATCGAAACAAGATTCAGATGCTCGGAAAAACAAATCCTTATATCCAATGTGGCTGACATTTGGTTCAATGAATTTGAATATTTCAATGAGTCTTTACACAAAAAATCATGCAAAATTGAGACGGGGCTTCGGAACGCGTTTTTAGCCAAAAATAGTGATGGTTAGTACACGATTTCGGCTAAAATTTTGCAAAAACTGACTTGAAAAGTTTTTCCTCAATTTTTTTGCCACAATACTCAGAAAAAATATATAATTTAACGCCCAAAAAATTGAAGGGTTTTTCACGCTTTTAATATCGTTTTAACATTTTTTTCCCGAATTTATTTCTAATTAAATCGAAACAAAGATTGAGATACTCGTAAAAATAAATTCTTAAATCCATTGTGGCTGAGATTTCGTTAGATGAATATAGATATTTCAAGGAGCCTTTCTGCCAAAAATCATTTAAAACTGAGCCGGGATCCGAAACGCGTTTTTAGCCAAAAATCGTGATGGTTAGTACACGATTTCGGCTAAAAACTAACCCGAAAAGTTTTTCTCAATTTTTTGCAAAATATTCAGTAAAAATATATAATTCAACTCCAAAAAGATTGACGGCCTTTTCACGCTTCTAATATCATTTTTCCATTTTTCTGAATTAATTTCTAATTAAATCGAAACAAGATTCGGGTGCTCGTTAAAACAAATCCTTATATACAATGTGGTTGAGATTGGGTTCGATGAATATAGATATTTCAATGGGTCTTTACTCCAAAAATCATGCAAAATTGAGCCGAGACTTCAGAACGTGTTTTTGGCCAAAAACCGTGATAGTTAGTTCACGATTTCGGCTAAAATTTTGCAAATATTGACCTGAAAAGTCTTTCCTCAATTTTTTTAACACAATACTCAGAAAAATATATAATTCAACGCCAAAAAAATTGAAGGGGTTTTCACGCTTTCAATATCGTTTTTCCTTTTTTTCCGAATTTATTTCTAATTAAATCGGAACAAAGATTCAGATGCTCGTAAAAACAAATCCTTAAATCCATTGTGGCTGAGATTTGGTTAGATGAATATAGATATTTCAAGGAGTCTTTCTGCCAAAAATCATTCAAAACTGAGTCGGGGCCATGAAACTCGTTTTTAGCCAAAAACCGTGATGGTTAGTACACTATTACGACTAAAAACTAACTCGAAAAGCTTTTCTCAATTTTTTGCAAAATATTAAAAAAAATATAATTCAATGCCAAAAATATTGACGGCCTTTTGACGCTTCTAATATCATTTTTCATTATTTTTTCTGAATTAATTTCTAATTAAATTGAAACAAGATTCACATGCTAGTAAAAACAAATTTTTATATACAGTGTGGCTGAGATTTGATTCAATGAATATAGATATTTCAAAAAGTCTTTGCGCCAAAAATAATGCAAAATTGAGCTTAGACTCTGGAACGCGTTTTTAGGCAAAACACCATGATGATTAGTACACGGTTTCGTTGGCAAAAAAAAAAGTAGACGATTTCGACTAAAATTTTGCAAAATTGACCCGAAAAGTTTTTCCTCAATTTTTTGCCACAATACTCAGAAAAATATATACTTCAACGCCAATAAAATTGAAGGGTTTTTCACACTTCTAATACGTTTTTCCTTTTTTCCGAATTTAAATCTAATTAAATTGAAACAAAGATTCAGATGCTCGTAAAAACAAATCCATATACCAATATCGCTGAGATTTGGTTAGATGAATGTAGATATTTCAAGGAGTCTTTCTGCCAAAAATCATGCAAAACAGAGTCGACGCCCCGAAACGTGTTTTTAGCCAAAAAATAGTGACTACACGATTTCGGATAAAAACTTACACGAAAAGTTTCTTCTCAATTTTTTGCAAAATATTCATAAAAAATATAAAATTCAACACCAAAAATATTGACGGCCTTTTCACGCTTCTAATATCGTTTTTCCATTATTTTTTCCGGATTAATTTCTAATTGAATCGAAACAAGATTCAGATGCTCGTAAAAACAAATCCATATGTCCAATGTGGCTGAGATTTGGTTTGATAAGTATAGATATTTCAAGTAGTCTCGGAGTCAAAAATCATGCAAAATTGAGGTGGGTCCTCGGAACGCGTTTTTAGCGAAAAACCGATTTTGAATAGTACACAATTTCGGCAAAAATTTTGTAAAAACTGCCCCAAAAATTTTTTCTCAATTTTTTGCCGGCAATACTCAAAAAATATATATATATATAATTTAACGCCAAAAACATTGAAGGGTTTTTTCACGATTCCAATATCGTTTTTTCGTTTTTTTTTCCGAATTTATTTCTAATAAAATGGAAACGAGATTCAGATGCTCGTAAAAACAAATCCTTAAATCCAAAGTGGCTGATATTCGGTTAGATGGGTATATATATTTCGAGGAGTTTTTATGACAAAAACCATGCAAAATTGAGTCGAGGCATCAAAACGCGTTTTTAGCCAAAAAAACGTGATGATGTACATGATTTCGGTTAAAAACTGACGTGAAAATTTTTTTTCTCATTTTTTTGCCACAATACTCATAAAAAATATATAATTCAACGCCAAAAAGATTGAAGGGTTTTTCACGCCTCTAATATCGTTTTTCCATTTTTTTCGAAACAAGAATCAGAAGCTCGTAAAAACAAATAGTTAAATCCAATGTGGCTGGGATTTAGTTCGATGAATATAGATATTTCAAGGAGTCTTTACGCCAAAAATCATGCAAAACTAAGCCGGGACCCGGAACGCGTTTTTATCCAAAAAACTTGAAAGTAAACGATTTCAACTAAAATTTTGCAAAAACTGATCTGAAAATTTTTTCCTCAATTCTTTGCCACAATACTCAGAAAAAATATATAATTCAACACCAAAAAAATTAACGGGTTTTTCACACTTCTAATATCGTTTTTCTTTTTTTTTCTGAATTTATTTCTAGTTAATTAAATCGAAACAAGATTCGAATGCTCGTAAAAACAAATCCTTAAATCCATTGTGGCTTAGATTTGGTTAGATGAATATAGATTTTTCAAGGAGTCCTTCTGCCAAAAATCATGCAAAACTTAGTCGTGGCCCCGAAACGCGTTTTTAGCCGAAAACCGTGATGGTTAGTACCGATTTCGGCTAAAAACTGATCCGAAAAGTTTTTTCTCAATTTTTTTGTGAAATATTTAGAAAAAATATATAATTGAATGCCACAAAGATTGACGGGTTTTTCGCGCTTCTAATATCGTTTTTCCATTTGTTTTCGAATTAATTTCTAATTAAATCAAAACAAGATTGAGATTCTCGTAAATAGAAATCCTTATATCCAATGTGGCTGACATTTGGTTCGATGAATATAGATACTTTAAGGAGTCTTTGTGCCAAAAATCTTGCAAAATTGAGCCGGCACTCCGAAACGCGTTTTTAGCCAAAAACCGTGATGGTTAGTACACGATTTCGGCTAAAATTTTGCAAAAATTAACCAAAAAAGTTTTTCCTCAATTTTTTGCCAAAATACTCATAAAAAATATATAATTCAACGCCAAAAACATTGAAGGGTTTTTCACGCTTCTAATATCGTTTTTCCTTTTTTTCCCGAATTTATTTCTAATCAAATCGAAACTTGATTCAGATGCTCGTAAAAACAAATTCTTAAATCCAATGTGGCTGAAATTTAATTAGATGAATATAGATATTTCAAGGAATCTTTCTACCTAAAATCATGCAAAACTAAGCCGGGGCCTCGAAACGTGTTTTTAGCCCAAAAAAACCGTGATAGTTAGTGCACTATTTCAGTTAAAATTTCGAAAAAAAAAATTTTGCCACAATACTCAGAAAAAATACATAACTTAACGCCAAAAAAAATTGAAGGATTTTTCACGCTTCTAATATCATTTTTTCCATTTTTCTGAATTTATTTCTAATTAAATCGAAACAAGATTTAGGTACTCGTTAAAACAAATTTTTGAATCCAATGTAGCTGAGATTTTGTTAGATAAATATAGATATTTCAAGAATTCTTTCTCCCAAAAATCATGCAAAATTGAACCGGGGCCCTGAAACACGTTTTTAGCCAAAAATCGTAACGCGTACATGATATCGGCTAAAAAGTAACCCGAGAAATTTTTTCACAATTTTTTGCTACAATATTCATAAAAAATATATAATTTAACGCCAAAAATATTTACGGGCTTTTCGGGCTTCTAATATCGGTTTTCCATTTTTTTCCAAATTAATTTCTAATTAAATCGAAACAAAATTCAGAAACTCGTAAAAACAAATCCTTAAATCCAATGTGGCTAAGATTTGGTTCGATGAAGATAGATATTTCAAGGAGTCTTTGCGCCAAAAATCATGTAAAATTGAGTTGTGACTCCGGAACGCGTTTTTAGCCAAAAACCGTGATAGTTAGTACACGATTTCGGCTAAAATTTTGCAAAAAACTAACCAGATAAATTTTTCCTCAATTTTTTTGCCACAATACTCTGAAAAAATATATAATTTCAATGCCAAAAAAATTGAAGGGTTTTTCACGCTTTTAATGTCGTTTTTCTTTTTTTTTCTTAATTTATTTCTAATAAAATCAAAACAAGATTCAGATGGCCGTAAAAACCAATCCTTAAATCCAATGTGGCTGAGATTTGGTTACATTAATATAGATATTTCAAGGAGTCTGTATGCCAAAAACCATGCAAAACTGAGTGGAGGCCCCGGAACGCGTTTTTAGCCAAAAACAGTGATGGTTAGTACACTATTTCGGCTAAAAACTGACACGAAAATTTTTTTCTCAATTTTTTGCCACAATACTCAGAAGAAAAATATAATTCAACACAAAAAAGATTGAAGGATTTTCACGCTTCTAATATCGTTTTTCCATTTATTTTCCTAATTAATTTCTAATTAAATTGAAACAACACAATTCGGGTAAAGTTTTGCAAAAATTAACCCGAAAGATATTTCCTCAATTTTTGACTAAAATGCTCATAAAAAATATATAACTCGGCATCAAAAATATTGAAGGGCTTTTAGCGCTTCTAATATTGTTTTTCCTATTTTTTTGAATAAATTTCAAATTAAATCGAAACAATATTCAGATGCTCGTAAAAACAAATCCTTAAATTCAATGTGGCTGAGATTTGGTTAAATGAATATAGATATTTCAAGTAGTCTCGGAGTAAAAAATCATGCAAATTTGAGGCGGATCCCCGGAACGCGTTTTTAGCGAAAAACCGTGATGGTTAGTTATAGTACACGATTTGGGCTAAAATTTTGCAAAAATTGACACGAAAGATTTTTCCTCAATTTTTAACTTAAATAATCATAAAAATATATAATTCAACACCAAAAAGTTTGATGGGCTTTTCACGCTTTTAATATCGTATTTCTTATTTTTCTAAATTAATTTCTAATTAAATCGAAGCAAATTTCAGATGCTCGTAAAAACAAATTTTTAAATCAAATATTGCTGAGATTTGATTAGATGATTTAAAGTATTAAACCTATTTTTTATTTTTTTGAAAGAATATTGAAGCACTGTTTTGGAAAATCACACAATTATAATCGTGGGAAACTTGTCAAACGAAAGTAAGCCAGTAAATTTTTTTCCTTGGCATAGGAAACTTTAATCTTGACAACCTCGGCATAAGACCAATTTTTTTTCCTTAATGATCATAATTTATTTAAATTAAATAAATATAAATTATAAATAAAAAGTATTTCAAATAATTATGGGGATTGGGGAGTAAATTTTTATAATTATACTTTGTATTTACAATATCTTTACATAATTAAAATAAAAAGTTTCATGACTATTAATTATAATATTATATATTATAATCGAAAAGTAATTATTAGAAGTGAATTATTAATTACAATTATAGTGGATTATTAATATATATCCATAATTTAAAAATTTTAAATATTAGATTTATAATATCTTTCCATAATTAATAAAAAAGTTGAATCATCTAAAAAAATAAAAAAGTTAAATGACTAAAAAGAATACTTATTAAAAAATTATTATACTATAATACTAAGGGTATTTATGAAATTTCCCAATTAGAATTTTGGAGTTCGTGATTTTATATAGTAGTAAGATAGTAAGATATACATATACATATTCGAATTAAGCTTATCCACTCGATAGTATATAGAGCACATTATCACAGTTAGTTCCTCCATTCAGCATCATTTCTCCACATAGTATATTATCAGGGGCAGATCTTGACAAGTCGCATTGGTGGGGCCAATTCAAATAAAATTATTTTAAGGGGAGCCAAATTAAGAATTTCAATATAATTATATAGAAATTAAAGAAATGTATGGGATAATAGAGCAAATTTTCCAATTTTGGGGAGGCCAAGGCCCCCCAAGGCATAAAGAGGATCCGCCCTGCATATTATCAATTTGAGCTCCATTCATTCAACATTGCTCCAAATGGTATATTATCAGTTTGAGTGTTGTAAAAATTATTTTTAAATAATGAAAATTTAGAAATATATTTGAAAAAAATACACAAAATTATATTTTAATAGTGGCATAATTAAAATATTTTTTAATAATGACAAATTTGAAATATATTTGAAAAAGGGTATATAGGAAAACATAAAGTTTACCATTATTTATACTTTTATATATAGTATAGATAGATATAGATAGATATCGATATATTTCTAAATTGATAAGAAAATGAAACATTGATAACACCTAATTTGTTCTATATTTTCTATGCGATTTTGCCTTATTTTAATATAGAAGTCCAAATAAGAAGTCTAAGTCCAATCAGTAATTATGATGCAATAATGATTCAGCCCTGATGTAGCATTGTTAAATCCTACTCAAAGGAGGACTTCACAAGTGCAGTTTTGGAAGAAAATTCATAACTTTTGATCTAGAGCTCAGAAGAATGCAAATGAGGTATCGTTGGAAAAAAGATTCCAAGATCTACAACTTTTATGTTTATGTCGATATCTAATTCTGTCATTCGGGTGGACGATTTTGCCTTTGAAGTTTATGGATATAATTGATCTTCTCCTAAACCGATTTGGAGAATGTTTTGGATGAAAATTCATATAATAAGATGATGTGGAGCATTCCTATTGGTCACGTTGGATCCTAATTAATGATTATAATCTAAATTTCTATTATTTTAATAATGGAATAATTAAAATATTTTTAATAATGAAAATTTAGAAATATATTTGACAAAAAAAGAAACAATCGGAAAATATAAAGTTTCCTTATTCGTATTTTTATATATAGTAGAGCTTTTCAAGGGCCGGGCTACCCGCTCAAGCCCGTAAGCCCGCCCGATATTTTAAAGGGTTTGGATAAGAATTTTAAGCCCATTGGATGGGCTTGGACAAAAATATCAAGCCCGCTTATTAAATGGGCCGGGCTTGGGTATAAGAGCAAAAGCCCAAGCCCGGCCCGAGCCCGACCCGATTAAGGATTATGCTTGTTTTTTATTTTTATTTGTTGATATATAATATTTATTAAATATAATTTATACATACAACGTATTTTAAATAAGAAAAAGATGAATTATATATATGTAGAGAATCTTATTATCAATAAGAATAGTATATTATAGGTAGTACATATCATATTTTATATTTACAATTATATTTATATAATTAATTAATATAATTTAATTCTTAAAATAATTATTAAAAAAATATTAGACGGGCTTTTGGACGGGCCTTGGTCTAAGTATTTGATAAATGGGCCGGGCTTGGACAAAAGTTTGAGGCCCGTTTTATAAATGGGCCGGGCTTGGACAAAAGTTTGAGACCCATTTTATAAATGGGCCGGGCTTGGGCAACACTAATGGCCTTAATCTTAAGGCTAGGCCCGGCCCGAACCCGGCCCGACCCGGCCCATGAACAGGTCTAATATATAGTATAGATAGATTTTGAAATATAGCGATTAATTAGTAAAATCTTGTTTAAATGGGAAGTTCCATTATAAATTTATATCCATTTAGTTTTAATAACAATGCATATTTGCCTATGATTTTTTATTCAAATGATG
Organism: Corchorus olitorius; assembly: GCA_001974825.2. Taxonomy (NCBI): domain Eukaryota; kingdom Viridiplantae; phylum Streptophyta; class Magnoliopsida; order Malvales; family Malvaceae; genus Corchorus; species Corchorus olitorius. Next base: position 10,169 of record AWUE01015834.1, on the reverse strand, counting down.
AGAAAATTAATGGTTTTATAACTTGCACATTCAAAGTTCAAACTTATCATTCATCGATCAAATTAATGAATGTACTTTTGACACCTTCAAATGTGTTTACATATTCAAAATTCCTTTGTGTTGTCTGAGCAGCCACATGAAGCATGAACTAATTAATAGAGATTTATTTCACAAAAAAAATTAATAGAGATTTATGGAGTAACCAAGAAAAAGAATAATTTAGAAAGAATAGTAAAGAATCTACCAACTTTAAAGCGTTCAAAACCTGACTTTTGAATGCATTATGTTCTTCTTATTGACGAAATGATAGAACTAAAAACTTGTTTATTTTTTCTGCATTATAATTAAACTATATAATAATCTTAATCATATGCTTTAAATTGATAAATTAAAAATAGATATATATATATATATATATATATATTTGGCCGAAATAAAATGTGATTTTATATCATCAGATAATCGAAGTTCATACATGGAAGAACAAAGAAACTACAATATCATCAGATAGATATATGGAAGTTCATATATATTAACTATTGCCAAAAAAAAAATATAGATATATTAACTATAATATATATTCTGGCCGAAAAAAAAAAACTATAATATATATACTTGTTGTGATTAATTTTGCCAAAATGGGCTGCCTACTAGAACTTTAGGGCGCCCAGGCCCACTGTAAGTCGATGGCAGCAAATGGGTTGCGGAAAGAACAAGAAGTTGTTTAGATTAGGCTTTTACAATGACACTTAATTCAGGCCCAATGGATCTTCACTTTCTTTGGGCCGTCTATCATCAATTTCAAAAGAAGATAACAAATAGTAAAACAACAATTACATCAAATAGGCTAATTGTTCAATAAGGGCCTAATATTTGTCAAAATACTCAAATAAGGACCTAATCTTTTAATTTAGTCAAATTAGGGCCTAACATTATCGAAAATGCTCAAATAAGGGCTCGATCTTTGAATTTGGCCAAATAAGGGCCTAACAGTATCGAAAATGCTCAAATAAGGGCCTTGCATCAGTTTGGATGATGCGTGAGAATTTTCGACGCCAGGCCAACGTTAGGCCCTTATTTGGTTAAATTAAAAAGATCGAGTCCTTATTTGAGCATTTTCGATGACGTTAAGCCCTTATTTGGCCAAATTAAAAGATCGGGCCCTTATTTAAATTTTGCAAAGCTTAGGCCCTTATTTGAGCAATTAGCCCATCGAATTTAAGTTATTCTCACTTAAACCCCTCAACTGAGAAATGATATCGAGATGATGAGTGATCTTTATCATGATAATGGTGAAAACACAAGTTCAATTATCTGAAAACGCATCTCGTTTTCTTGACCTAAAAGTGATTCGTTATAGGTCAATAATAAATTATGTAATGGAGATTAACATTGGCAAACAAATAGTAATTTAAATTAAATTCAATATATATTTACTTTTTTTATTTAATTTTCTTTAGTTTATCTATAAATAAAATATTATTGTTAAGATGTTTTCAAATGAACTTTGATGCATAGTTTATAGCTAATAAGACTCATTCATGCATGTTCAACCATTGAGCTATTGAGAGGCCATAGTTGTGAGAGTTTAGCATGGTTTTGACTTTTGATAACCTATTTTTAAGTGTGATGTGTAAGGGACAAAACCCTTAATTTAAAAAAAAATTGTTGGAATCATGAAATAACATAGTTAATTAAATGAATTAACTTAATCAAAAATATGATCATTAACCAAATCATGTCTTGTTCCCACACTCTAGAGCTAGATTATCTACTTAGACTAGTCAAACTCAAGACTTTTATATCAAACATTGATCAAGTAATAGTTTTTAGTTCACTTGGCCAAAAAATTCAAAGTTTAAATAGAAAAATAATATAGTTTTTAAATGAATAATAATAATTCATACAATACAAATTCAACCATGTCTAGAGTCTAGAGAAGTCTTTGCAAAGCATTAGTCTTAGACCAACAACATATTTAATCTTTAGTCAAACAAATGTATCACATTTTCACTAGATTTTTTTTCACTATAAAAAATAAAAATCATATATAAATATAATAAAAAAATTATCAAGATTTTTGACTGGCTTGACCTTGACTCAATGTGAGTGAAAGTGTGAAACTGAATTGTTGTGATAAATAAGGGGTACGTACTTGTGAAAAGGAAAGTTGCAAAAGGTGGTCGGTTTCCAAACCACGTGACAGCACGTGCATATCCCCATTGTAGTCAATGCTTAAACGTTAGTACAATCTTTCTTCCTGTTTTTCTTTGTTTCTGACTGCGAAAACAATGGTGAAAAAATACAGTCGAAAGAAGAAAAGAAACTGAAAATCGTTAAAAGGAGTTGAAGATTAAAAAGATGGTATTATTCCCAAATCCCAGCTCACATTGTCACGTGACTTCGTCATCCAACTTGAGCTCCCACGTGATGTGATTCACCAATTTTGACCTTATATTGCACACATGGCATTTTCTTATAACTTGGTCTTCCACGTCATTCACGCCGAGTAAAAACCAAATTAACTTAATCCCCCTTATAATTTCCATATTCAGTAATTATATCGAATTGCATCAATAATGATGGTTAAAGATTTGAATTTGTGGTAAAAAACACCTAGGTTCCAATCTTCGTATATTTATAGTGGCGCTTCGTCATGATGAAAGTTCGATGACAAATTTCATCTTTTGGTTCAGTGATAAGAGGGTAGGGAGTTCATTGAAAGAGTAGGGGTTCGAATCCCACTCTCCCCTCCTCTTCCTTATATAAGATAAAAAAAAAATAATCTGATGATGATTAATTCAATAAACATTCTTAATGTCTATATTGACAAAACACAACCAATTAATTTAAAGGAGATAAACCCCTATGAAATAATTGTGATAGTAGAAAACATATCTTATTCTATGTGAGATATTTGATCTTGTATGGGATTATTATGCAAAATTACCACTTTCCTATAAGAAGTACATGTAGCCAAAAAAAAAAAAGTCCATGGTCAAAATAAACTAAATAATAAAACTATCAATAAAATATCCCTTGAGCAGAGTCAACTGACATAAGCAAACAATGAAACAATAGCCAAATAAATTTTATAACCAATTGAAAAATTGAAAAAACTAAAAAATAATAAATCTTGGCTGACAAGCAGGTGCAACTTCAATTAAAACAGTATATAAGCAAATTTTTTTTTCTCGCAAATTCATGAAGACACGAAGCCAACTCCTTCCCCAAGTAAACTGCCTTCATCAACAGCTGTTGCTGTTGCCTCCTCCCTACCCCATGTGCTACATTTTTTCATTTATAAATTTTCTCCAATTTGCATTTATTTTTGTGTACTCTTTATGGTAGTGGTAATATGCTAACGCAAATATATATGATTTGCTAAAAAAAAGAAAAAAAATTTATTGATTGATGAGAGTAAACCGTCTCTGCGAATTGAGGTCGGCTGAGTTGGTAAGATTTTGGATCTTTGTTTATAAGATTTGGGTTCGAGTCGTGCCAACGATCCTTATTGATGGTTGATTTGTAAGTACTACTGTAAGTCTTCTCTGAAACCTGTGGCACATGCCCTGACCCTGAACTGAGACAGTTTCCCCTCACCTAAACTTTTAAGAACAAAAAAAAGTAAACAGTCTCTAATACAATCTTCTCAAATCAATCTCTCACATTTCTATTACAAGAGTTTTACTCTCACATTTCCGACTCGAAATAAGTTAGTCTCGCTAAAAAGAATCAGCAAAAACCTTAGTAAAACAAAATAATATTGTTGGAGCTATTACTATATGTATTTTGCAGTTATTATTGAATTTAGAATTTCATGAGCCAACCACATGCCTTCGATTTGGCCTAACATTGATGAACTTAGAATAGTCAATTTAATGTCTTAAAAAAATACTACTCTTCAATGAAAATTGTCCAAAGTTAGATTCTTGAGAATTACTACATCTAACTAACATCAGTACTTTCTCTCTCGAAAGAAAAAAAAAAAAAAAACTATATAACATTAGTAATTTATTAATGCATTAAGAACTAGCACAAAACGGGACATTCCATTTTTGCAACAAGACATGAATCTTATTTAACAAGCAATTTCATTTCAAGTATGAGTGATGGTCCTATGGACTCTAGGCCGTGGGAGTTACCACGCAATCGAGACTTATTTTATACGTATGATCATAAATTGATGTGAATTTTAAGTAAATAAATTTTAGTTTGGAATGTGAAATTTTTTAAAATTTTGTATTTATTGAGATAGAAGTTCAATATAAAGTTTCGTACCAAATAAAATTTTCTTTTGTTCAATTAAGGACATTAATATAATTAAGATATACGATTTGAACATGAAGTTTAACTCCAAATAATGGTAACTCCCACGAACTCGAGTCCATAGGACCATCACTCTTTCAAGTATAAGGTTTTTTCTTATTTTTTCCCCTTGTTTTTTTCTAATGAATTTGATGTGCTCTTTTATTTTTAAGGCAGCATATTTGAACCATCATATTCATATTAAATGAAGGTAGAAATCACAAAATTTCTCTTCTCATACAAAACTTGGGGACCGAAGTTTTGAAATGATTCTGAAGGAAAACAAGAAAAAATAAAAAGCCTCCGAAGTTAAATAAAAAGCTGAGGAAATCCTGGCGTGTAACTGATGCAAGAATAGCGAAAGAAGGACAAGCTGAATTAATTGCAGAAGATTACACATTTGTGGTGGAAAATGGAATTGCTGAATCATAGAAACGTTTCTTGAGAAAATGGACAACATATACTGCGGTTGCCGGTTGGCTTTTCCATCAATAATAGAGATTGGTGAGAAAAAAAAATGTAAATTACATTATCCTACAACAAAACTTGTTATGGATATAAATAAGTTAGGTGAATAGTAGTGTTAGAAATCTAGCCTTGCATGTACTTTATCTATTACTTAACTAAAGATAAAGAATTAGGTATAGGGGCCTACCCTACAAGAATTAAGGACAATGTAAAGTTGGATAATTTAATTTACACTAGGGGAAAAATATATATCCATTAATATATTTGGTATAAAGTTTCCCATATCTGGTAATTACACTTAATGTTTATGTGTTCTTGTATCGGATTTTAAATAAGAAAAACTTTTTAATACTTCTTTTTTTTCATTCACAAAATTCAAAGTTAAAAAATTATTTAAGACATATCGAATTCATATCACTCAACCTATCAGATGTATCGATTCATATATATAGATAATCCTTGTTCCACAAATTTAGTTAGATAATGAAATTATGGTGACTTTTATGCTGCATTTGGTAATAAAGAAAGAAATTACAGGGAAAGGAAATAGAAAGAAAGAGAAAAGAAAGCTACACTACCCTTTTGTTGTTTGGTAGGACCCTTTTATTGTTTGGTAGGAAGGATACTAGGATAGCAATTAGAAGGAAGTAAATTCATTAATGGCACTAGCTATCCTGCACCCTCTGAAAAATTTGCTTGATGACTGCAGGTCAGTGAAACAAAATTTTTTGAATTTCACGCTGAAGCACTCACACAGGGAGACTAATTAAGCTGCGAATCTAATGGCTAATCATGGAAGGGAGCTCATCTCTTTAGATAATGATCCTTTTGTTGTTTATTCTGTTATGCCAGACTTTATTTTCGACACCATTGTCGCTGACTGTATGAGAATTTCTTTCCCAAGACTTATCTTAAGTTAATCTATGTTTCTGCCTTTATCACAAAAAAAAAATTCATTAATGGCAAAATTATAAATAACATGACTAATTTAAACTACAAGCTAAGGAAATGAGACTTTCCTCCCAATTGGGAGGAAATGATCCTAAAGAAATATAAGCCTTCTCATTTCTCTCATATTTCCTTCCTATTTCTTTCTTTTGTTGTATTTCCTTCCTACCACATAGTGTTTGTTTTTACAGATTGGTGATACCCTTCAATAAAATTAGCTGATGATTTAGTGGAGAATCTTACAAGAAACACTTATTAGTCTTTATTTTATCGAATCTAAGTAAAGGCAAACATTCTTTTCTTAAGCAAATCAAAGAAGAAGAAGAAGGTTTTAGAACTTTGATTCAAATCAAAAATTCTATAACGTTCACAAGGGAATAATAATTAACTAAAGATTTTGTGATGGTGATGTGAACAAAAAGTCATCAAGAAGATTAGAAATTTTCTAGTAGTAGCCTAGTAGGTTAGAAGAAGATAGAAGAAAGTAGTCTCCTTGCTATAGGGGCACACAACCTTTGACTAAAGATATGAAAAGAATGCAAACTTTTTTTTTATCAAAAAGAAGAGAAGAAAACTGTTTTTCTTACAAGTTTGGGCGCTTGTCTTTGTATATAACTTGTCAACACGCAAATATGGAGAGTGTCGACTGTCGGTTCTGTTTTTATTGTTTCCTTTGTAAATTCCCCTTTACGTTGGGTTTGGATATCTGTTTACAGATTTGATCATATTTGACTTTCCTGTGGAAAAATAGAACTTTCAGACCCCACTAAGGAAAAAAAAATGCAGACGAAAAGAAACTATTCCTTGGAAGATTTTCAAATTGAAGCAGCGGGGAAGGAAGAAATTAGGAATATATAAAACTTTTTGTAATAGTATAAATGCAAGGTTAGATTAGATATGAAAAGGGTACTCAGCAAAAACTTTTAATCAGATACTATATAAGTAATTGGAAGAATTGTGGGCAATTTGGCAAAAAGTTAATTTAATTGATGGTGGGTTGCATGTGACTTGGGAGACTTTTAATTTTTGCTTTTTATGATGATGATTGATTATGATTGACAAAAATGGATTAGTACATGTAAAGTCAAGGTTGTTTTAGAATCCATTATTACTATGTTATTACCTCCTTAAAACTAATTATACATCCAATTTTGATTCCAAATTAATTATTTTGTACTAATTTTAGATTAGGTTTTGTGAGTTGATACAATGTTCAGAAGGTAGTTAAGATTTTGGTTCATCAGTATGATATGGATAAACAAATGTTTGAAATTATTACTAGTTTAATTTGTTAGGTAGTTTCATATTGAAAGCCGCCTCATTATTTCAATCTAACACTAAAGAAATGATAAAAAGAAGTTCATTTGTTCATCCTATTTTGCTTACAATTTGGTGAGAAAAATGTGTCAATCAAAAGCATCATTATTTGTTTAAGTTTAGAGCATCTTCGAGGAAGGAAACAAAAATGCTATTGTCGAAACAAATCCAATCATGCTTTCAACTATTAACAATTTACCAAACCCAACTCACTATTAGGTAATTTGATCTTAATCTGCCATATATATCTATGTTTGGCTTAGTGTCATTTCTATTTATGTTACTCATCAATTGGCACCCTAAAGAATTGTTCATCAAGTTTTGTTTTAGTATTGGTCACTTAGGTAGTAAGATTAAACTAAAACAATTCTGATGCCAGTGAAAAGAACTCGATGTCACCTAATAACTAATAAATTTCACATTTAAGTTTTGTGAATAAAGAAAAAAAGACATTAAAAAGCTTCGCTCCATTCGGGATTTGACCCAATTTAACTATGTATCACGGTATCAGTTAAGACCCAAATTGATTGTTCTTTTTTTTTTGCACCAAAAAAAGGGGTCTCTTGGTGGGCGTCATCGACCCGAGGGGCTCTAAGTCCCCCGTTCCCTCTTAAACCCCGATGACTCCATGGCGAGGGGCACACCTGTGGGCAATAGTGGGGCGTGCCAAGAGTGGATCATAACACAAGGACAAGGTGGAAACAAGTAAGAGTCTATGTGAGAAAAACCTTGCGTTTACTCAGACTCGAACCTATGACCACGCTTGCAGCAAACCTTACACCCGACTCCTGCCACTAAGCCACCCCAGAGGGGCAGACCCAAATTGATTGTTAGATATAGAGAGATTTGTATTGAAAAATAGAAGAAATTATGCTAAACAAACAAAAAAAAAGTGTTTCTTCTCATGAGGAGTATGGTGGAAGATGAAAATTGTTTTTCTTGGCCATATGCTAATTAAAAAACAGTGGTTTCATATAGATGCCTGCAGCACATGTTTGCTAAAAAGTCAAGATTAAGGAATCATTTGCAAAATGAACACTAGAAATTATCACCAAATAATCAAAAAGAAAATGATGATTTGCAGTAATGTTGGCGGTAATTAGTACTACTTGACTGTAATTAGTAAAACAGAAAATGTCACATTTTATACCAAAAAGAGCCCATAAAAGACTTTTGCACAAGTTCAAACTCTAAATCATCAAAAATGATTTCATAAGCTTTGAACCAAATGATAAAAATTCATGTCTTATTCTTGGTCCCCCCACCAACTTGATTCCTACGTTTTCGTCATTTCATTTCTGCTGAGCTGAGCCAATCCCCCATTCTATTTCTTCCCTTTCCCCTTCCTCCCATTTTCTATTCCTCCATACTCTGCTGTTTAAATTATAAATTAGTAATTAATTTATACATAATTAATTTGATATTTTTTAATTAATTTAAAAATGGAAGTACCAATAATCGAGACACTGAAGTCTGAAATAGCCAAAACGTATCGTGGAAACCTGAGAGAAATTCACCAACTACGTACCTCTCATTTCAGACTTCTTTTCTTTAAAGAACAAATTAAAAAATTAAAAGAAAAAAACAAATTTTTTTATTTTTCATTTAAATTAAATAATATTGTAGCCTTTTTGTTGTCCCCTTTTAACACCTCCCTCATTTAAAGTCCACCTGGGTTTTCTCTCTTCTTCCTCTCTTCTCCATGTTCTTTGCTTCTTCCTTGACTCCACACCTGTCTCTTTTCAAATCTCCATCTTCAATACCATTTCAATGCTTGTTTAATATTTTCCCACTTAATTTCATTAACCCTTTTCTTCTTCCTTTTGCTCTGTCGGTGTTTCAATGGATTTCATGCACATAACAAGAAGTTTTCGTTTACAGTATCATTTCTAATAAGTTTCTGAAACAGAGTTCTTTCTGTTTTTTTTTTTTTCAATAAAAACTTTGCATGTTGGATTGTTTTCAAGATCCAAGCAAACCCTTTTCTTTGCATTGTTTGAAAAACTTAAATTGTTCATGGATCTTGTAAGTAAAAGTTACACGAACACGATTCGAGTCTCGCAAGCTGTTTCCCCAGTTTCAAGTCCAGGAAGCAACTCAATCTTGGGGTCTCATTTACATTCATCTGATACAAACAGTTTTCCCATTATAGCCATTGCTGTAATAGGAATTTTAGCGACGGCTTTCTTGCTCGTTAGCTATTACATCTTCGTCATCAAGTGTTGCCTTAATTGGCACAGGATTGATCTTTTGCGGCGGTTTTCTTTATCTCGAAGACAACACGAAGACCCTTTAATGGCGTATTCTCCAGGAATGGAAAACAGGGGACTTGATGAATCTGTTATAAGGGCAATCCCAATATTTCAATTCAAGAAAAATGATGGAAATGGAAACAGCAGAGATTTTTGTGAATGTGCAGTTTGTTTGAATGAGTTCCAGGAAGATGAGAAATTAAGAATAATCCCAAACTGCAGCCATGTTTTTCATATTGATTGTATTGATGTTTGGCTTCAGAACAATGCAAATTGCCCACTTTGCAGAACAAGTGTTTCCAGCACACCTGGGCGGTTTCCAGTTGACCAAATCATTGCTCCAAGTTCAACTCCACAAGATCCCAATCCTTATACTGAAAACATCATTACTGGGGATGAAGATTTTGTGGTGATTGAATTGGGGAACCCTAGTTCTACTAATCAAGTATTGCTTGGGGCACAAGAAAGGTTGAATTCAGGGGAGTTGTCCACGGTGGCGCCGCCGCGGTCAATTAGTCCTTCACCAAGGAAGTTGGAACAGAGGATTGGGCAGAAAAAGGGAAGGAAGTTTCAGAAAGGAAGTAGTATGGGAGATGAGTGTATTGACATAAGGGATAAAGATGAACAATTTGCAATTCAGCCAATTAGAAGGTCAATTTCAATGGATTCATCAGCAGATCGGCAACTGTTTTTAGCAGTTCAAGAAGCAATAAGACAGAACAGACAAGTAAGTGAAGTTAGTCCCATTGAAGGTTGCAGTAGCAGAGTGAGAAGATCTTTCTTTTCTTTTGGTCATGGCAGAGGATCCAAAAGTGCAGTTTTACCTGTTTATTTGGAGCCATGATGAAATCATAGTTTTAGGCTTCCTTTTTTTTT
>AWUE01015833.1:0-12327 GCA_001974825.2 Corchorus olitorius | reverse complement strand
ATTGAAAGGTTTTTCACGCTTTTAATATCGTTTTTTCATATTTTTTCTGAATTAATTTCAAATTAAATCGAAATAAGATTCGGATGCTCGTAAAAACAAATTCTTAAATGCAATGTCGCTAAGATTTTATTAGATGAATATAGATATTTTAAGGAGTCTCGACACCAAAAATCATGCAAAATTGAGCCGGGGGCCCGAAACGCGTTTTTAGCCAAAAACCGTGATGGTTATTACACGATTTTGCCTAAAATTTTGCAAAAAAACAACCCAAAAAATTTTTAATCACTTTTTAGATAAAATACTCATAATATATATATATAATTTAACGCCAAAAAGATTGGAGGACTTTTCACGCTTTTAATATCGTTTTTCATATTTTTTCTGAATTAATTTCTAATTAAATCGAAACAAGATTCAGATGCTCATATAAATAAATTCTTAAATCCAATGTGGCTGAGATTTGATTAGATGAATATCGATATCTCAAGGAGTCTTGGCGCCAAAAATCATGCATAGCTGAGCGGGGACCCCGAAACACGTTTTTAGCAAAAAAAAAAGTGATTATATACGATTTTGGCTAATATTTTGCAAAAATTGACCTGAAATATTTTTCCTCAATTTTTAGGCACAATACTCATAAAAAAAAACATATAATCCAACGCAAAAAGGAAAATTGGAGTGCTTTTCACGTTTCTAATATCGTTTTTCCTATTTTTTTCCGAATTAATTTTAATTAAATCGAAACATGATTGAGATGCTTGTAAAAACAATGGCTGGGATTTGGTTAGATGAACGCCAAAAATCATGCAAAAACTGAACCAGACCCCGGAACGCGTTTTAGCAAAAAATCGTGATTATTATTACATGATTTGGACTAAAATTTTGCAAAAATTGACCCGAGAAATATTTATTTAATTTTTAGCCACAATACTCATAAAAAATATATAATTCAACGTAAAAAAGATTGAAGGGTTTTTTCACGCTTTAAATATCGTTTTTTCATATTTTTCTGAATTATTTTTTAATTAAATCTAAATAAGATTCAAATGCTCGTAAAAACAAATCCTTAAATGCAATGTGGGTAAGATTTTATTAGATGAATATAGATATTTCAAGGAGTCTTGGTACCAAAAATCATGCAAAACTGAGCCGGGGGCCGGAAACATATTTTTAGCAAAAAACTGTGATGTTATTACACAATTTTGGCTAAAATTTTGCAAAAAAAAAAAAAAGGTTTAAAGACATCATCTAACAATATACACTTCTTGAAGATAAGGTTTTTTTTTTTTTTTAAATTTATTTTAAATGTTTGGCCAAAAAGACAACTGTGATTTGAACTACAGTAACTTAAACTATATTTTAATGGGTTTTAGCCATGTGATGCTTATCTAAACAATAATTGTATATGCAAAAATTCTTCTAGAGAATTTATGGACTAAAAGCAAATTGACATGTTAAACAAATTTTCTATGTAATTGTTGAGAAAATTCAGATGCCTATGTGTGAAAGCTAGTTTTAACAACAATTTTCAATCAAATTAATTGAAAGACATTCACAAAACATCAAAGGTGGAGTTTCTGCAAATACTTGAAAGCAGGGGAAAGAAATCTCCCATACTTGTGTTATGTACATAAATGTTTCTCTCATTTTATTTTGTAAGAACTCAATGCAAAGAAAGATACATATTCCATTCATCATTTCATCCAGCACACTTAATTGGATCCCATGATTAATAACTTGGAAAAAGCCCCACTCTTCTGATGCAAACTTCACTTGATAAACCACTATTTTTCATTTTCACCTTACCACCCCCATTATTTTTTTATTCACCTCTGTTTTTATCTAATGTACACATGATCAACACAGACTAAAACTAAAGTTGGGCAGACTACACAGAAAAAATGATGAAATGCTTAACCTTTCTTATGCATTGGCTTGCCATGGCATTGATACTTCAATTCATATCTTGTAGTGATCTATGGGAGGCTTCTTGTCTAGTGCGCCAAATACAAATTTGGCAATATATTCCTTTAGCACGGCTTCTTTGTATCGAGGAGGATTTGCCTCTGATGTTAACTCTTTGATTGGTCCAAAAGGCTGATCAAGCAAGCTAGCATGTCCTGAGAAAAAGCATCCCACAGAAATTCTAGGTCCAATAGGAGTGGCTAATACCCTATGTTTGACACTCTTGAACTTGTCATTTGATATCATCTACCATAACAACACAAAAATGTTAGTAGTTATGTAAAAAGGAAATTTTAAACAAATTAATCAAGCAAAAGCATATGAATCAAACCTGAAGAAGATCTCCTATGTTTACGACTAAGCCTCCTCGAATGGGTTGAACATCAAACCATTGGCCTTCATGGAGGATTTGGAGGCCGCTGATTTCGTTCTGCAAAAGCAGAGTCAATAAGCCAGGATCTGCATGCTTTTTTACACCCAAAGTCAGTTCTGGCTGGGGGCAAGCTGGATAGTAGTGGCACACCGTGCTAAACCCTTTAGTGCATCCCATTGAGCCAAGGTGGTATGGCTCAAGTCCAAGAGGCTCTGATAGCAACTCAAACAAAGTCTCCCCTAAATTTTTGATGTATTGACTATACTCAATTGCTGGTTTTCTGCAAATTCCAACAAACAGAACAAATTTCAATGATGTAGGGTAGCCTTGATTTGAGAGATATTTGAAAATTCTGTACTGATGTATATATAGTCCTATATCAGCCAAAGTAACATTAATCATGTGGTAAGGGTTCGGTCTAATCTCGATATTTTCACAATGATAAAACTATTTCATAAAGAATATAATGGAGATATTCAGATAAATAAATAGTGGTTCAGAGTCCGAATTGACTAACAGGCTGGTAACAAAACTAAGAACAAAAATAGGTGTTTAGTTATTTACCTGCACACTGCTGGCATTTCACTAGGGTCAGGATCAGAATCTTGGACAGAAAGGTTGAGACTATCTCTCCAATCAGCAGTTTCTGAATTATAAAGATCAAAGTTAGAGTTGAATCTCACGTTCTTTCTGCGGTCACCGGCTATATATCTCTTTCTTCAACTCCAACTCTTGCTCATGAAACATTTTTACCCCATCAATCATCTCATCCTGCACACATAAAGGGATCCCATGATTGATTACTTGGAAAAAGCCCCACACTTCTGATGCAACCCTGATTTGATCAACAATCTGCTTACGCCTGCTACTTTCTTGGATGTTGCTGAGATCTATGGTTGGAACTTCAGTGTTTTTCTGACAGGGATTGATCTGTTCCTCGGCAAGTTCCTCAGCTGGTCGTATGAACATCTTGGGGGTGTTAACTATCCCAGAATCTATGAGCCCTTTCACACCAGCTTTTGTGTCATCGAAATCCTTCAACTCTTTAGCTCTGTCATAATTCATTAATGTTTCGGCTGCCATTTTTCCCCACTGCCTGATATGCTCTTTCTTTCTTTACAAGATACAAGGCAGGCTTTTCAAAAACTTTCTCTGATAATATACACACTTCTTGAAAGATAAGTGTTAGATTGAAAGAGATATAAACTCATAAAAGAGTAAAGAAAACAGAGCAAAAAAGAGCGTGAAAGAGAGATCTTCAAGGGTGCTGTAAAAACACACAAATAAAAGCTTTCATTCATTCAAATATATAGGCATTACAAAGATTACATCAGATTGAGTAATTTATTTTTTACTAGTTTCTAAAAGTCAAAAACTAGTCTTTCTAGCCTAATACTGTCATAAGGACATAGAGGTTGAAAAAACTTCAACTTGTTCTGACAAATACTTTAGATGACAGCTTGCAAATCCTTCAAAATATCTGCTGTAAATTCATCAAAAGTCAAGCTTGAAATAAATGCAAATAAATGCTGCAATTAAGCTGAAAGATACATATTCCATCCATCATCTCATCCAGCACACTTAATTGGATCCCATGATTAATAACTTAGAAAAAGCCCCACTCTTCTGATGCAAACTTCACTTGATAGACAATTATTTTTCATTTTCACCTTACCACCCCTATTTTTTTTTATCAAACACTTTCTTTTATTCACCTCTGGTTTTATCTAATGTACACATGATCAACACAGACTAACATTAAAGTTGGGCAGACTACACACAGAAAAAAATGCTGAAATGCTTAACCTTTCTTATGCATTGGCTTGCCATGGCATTGATACTTCAATTCATATCTTGTAGTAATCTATGGGAGCCTTCTTGTCTAGTGCGCCAGATAGAAATTTGGCAATATATTCCTTTAACACGGCTTCTTTGTATCGGGGAGGATTTGCCTCTGACGTTAACTCTTTGATTGGGCCGAAAGGATGGTCAAGCAAGGTAGCATGTCCTGAGAAAAAGCATGGCACAGAAATTCTAGGTCCAACAGGAGTGGCTAATGCCCTATGCTTCACACTCTTGAACTTGTCATTTGATATCATCTACCATCACAACACAAAAAGTTACTAATAGTTATATCATGAGAAGAAAGTTTGATGAAATTAAGCAGAAGCATCTGAATCAAACCTGAAGAAGATCTCCGATGTTTACGACCAAGGCTCCTCGAATGGGTTGAACATCAAACCATTGGCCTTCACGGAGGACTTGGAGACCGCTGATTTCGTTCTGCAAAAGCAGAGTCAATATGCCTGCATCGGCATGCTTCCTTACTCCCAAAGTCAGTTCTGGCTGGGGGCAAGCCGGATAGTAGTGGCACACGATACTGCACCCTCTAGTGCATCCCAGTGACCCAAGGTGGTCTGGTTGAAGCCCAAGTGCCTCTGATAGCAACTCAAACAAAGTCACCCCTAATTTCTTCATGCATTTGATATAATCCATTGCTGGTTTTCTGCAAATTCATCAAACAGAACAAATTTTAATGATTTTAGAGATATTTGAAAATTCTGTACTGATATATATATACTCCTATATCAGCTAAAGTTCCATTAATCATGTGGTAATGGTTTGGTCAAATTTCAAGATTTTCACAATCACAAAACGAAATTAGTGTTTAGTTACTGACCTGCACACTTCTGGCATTTCATTATAGTCAGGATCAGAATCAAGGAAAGACAGAGTGAGAGTATCTCTCCAATCAGCAGTGTGTGATGTATATAGATCATAGTTAGAATTGAATTTCACTTTCATTTTCGGGTCACGGCTATATATCTCTTTCTTCAACTCCAAATTTTGCTCGTTAAACTTTTTAACCCCATCAATCATCTCATCCAGCACACTCAAAGGGATCCCATGATTGATTACTTGGAAAAAACCCCACTCTTCTGATGCAACCCTCACTTGATCTACAATCTGCTTACGCCGGCTAGCTTCTTCGATGTTGCTGAGATCTATGGTTGGAACTTCAGTGTTTTTCTGACAGGGATTGACCAGTTCCTCGGCAAGTTCCTGAGCTGGTCGTATGAACATCTTGGGGATGTTAACTATCCCAGAATCCACGAGCCCTTTGATTCCAGCTTTTGTCTCATCAAAATCCTTCAACTCTTTAGTTCTGTCATAATTCACTAATGTTTCAGCTTCCATTTTCCCCACTGACTGATCTGCTGCAAGCTTTTCGAACACTTTCTCTTACAATTGAAATACTTTTTGAAGATAAGTTTGCACCGAAAGAATCAAAACACAGAAAAGACAATAAACATATGAATTTCAATGACTAAAACGAAATACTCATTCCCACATATTTTCCAGATGTTGCGTACAATGGCAGAATTGGCCCTAAGTCAACCTGCTCTGCATCACAATCCAATTTTTAATGATGGGTTTAAGCCCACGTGATTCTTATCCAAACAATAATTTTTAAAGCAAAAATTCTTCTTGAGTATCCAATGGCTAAAAGCAGATTGACCAGTTAAACTAATACCCAATGAAAATGCTGAGAAACTTCAGATGTCCATGTCAAAGATATTAGTATTGTTTAAAGAGTTTTCTTTAGCTACAATTTTCAGTGAATTTCTTGCAACACTTGTGAACAACTACTATATCTTTATTTGTAAATTCTTGCAACACATGAAAGCAGGGTAAAGAAATCTCCCATGGCTTGTGTACATAAACTGTTCTTCTTTTCATTTTATTTTGTAAAGAACCCAATGCAAAGAGAGGTCATCAAATTGAGTAATCTGTCACAATTGATTTCTCCTTTATTTTAAGCTTACAATACAAACATATCCTTCACTTTTGTGATGAAAACTGAAGATCAAGATTTGATTATTCAACCAAAGCCATATATAACAAGTAGCTATCTTTGTAACTTGAAGTGTGTAAGTGCGGATTTCTCATCGAGACCTTTTGAATCATAGTAGCTAATGAAGTCCTGCACTGATGTATCGCGGTATACAGGGGGGTTTTCTTCTGATAACAATTCCTTGATTGGGCCATAGATCCTTGTTGAGGGGTAAAGATGAGGAGTGAAAAAACAAGCTACAGATACTCTAGGGCCGACATAATTTGCCAAAACCCGGTGCTCCACACTCTTGAACTTGTCATTAGATATAAGCTGCAACAACACAGCAATCAAGCCAGTTTGTAACTCGGTTTCTTCTGTTGAACACATGAATCAAAATTTGTGTTTTCTTTTGAAAATGGAAACATTTCCCTTGAATTCTTAAGGCTGACTATTACAATGAGCAAAATCTCAAATTCCAACTCTTCTACAATGACATAATATTCCCTTGAACAGTTCAAACTACAGGGCTGCAACTGTCAAGTCTATTTTTGCATATTCTCCAGCCAAATGGGCCCTTATCTTTCTCTAGGATATATTGTTTACGGTGCAAAGCGAAGAATCTAATTCTAACATGATGATTATCAAAAAAATCCTAAAAATGATGCATGAATGAATGGATACATCAAGGAAAAGTGCATTTTAATAAAAGTATAGCTTACCTGTAAGAGATCTCCAATGTTAATAACTAAAGCCCCAGGAACAGAAGGAACATCAATCCACTGATTTTGATGGAAAACTTGGAGTCCACCAATATTGTCTTGAAGTAGAATGGTGAGGAAGTCAGGATCAGAGTGCTTTGTAGTTCCCATTGTCACCTCAGGCTCCGGGCAGGCTGGATAGTAATGACTCAGAAGACAATGCCCTTTTGCACAATCCAATCCTAAAAGGTGATCAGGCTTTAGGCCAAGGGCTTGAGAGAGCAATTCAAATAAAGTAGTCCCTAATTTATGAATTTGTTTTGAGTACTCCATTGTTATATCTCTGCATAATATAATTAACATTCAGAACAAAAATGGGTTATTTATGTTCACCTTCTAATTATAATCTATACTTGAGCTCTCATGAATTTTCATCAAACAAACAAAGGAAATTAGAAAAATTGAATCATTTCATCATCAAATTTTAGATATCAAAGAGAATTGGAAACTTTAATGTACCTGCAAACTAGAGGCAATTCTTGTGGGTCAAGGGGTTCCGGTCCCATGACACAAAACAAAGTGTCCCTCCAATTAGCATAGCTTGACTGGTATAAATCAAAGTTACTCCCATACTTGACTTTTTTCAATAACTCCCTCGTGTAATACCCTTTCTTCACCTCATCTGGAAGCTCGTGGAAACCACGCGCCGCCGCTAACATCTCGTCCAATACCCTTTGTGGCACCCCATGGTTGACCACTTGGAAGAAGCCCACCTCCCCCGCCGCCTTCTGGACCCCGGCGATCACCTCATCACGCCGCCTTTCTATGTTTCCCAATCCCAGGTCAATGACCGGAATAGAGAAGTGGGTTTGGATTGGTTTGACCGGATTCTGGTCCTTATTCTGCAGGCGAAAAATCCGGGGAACTTTGGTGATTCCAGCGTCTACAAGGCCTTTGACGCCTGCTTTTGATTCGTCAAAGGCTTTAAGTTCTTGAAATCTATCGTAAGTAGCTGGATTTTCCGTGCAGGAATCCTCGACCAGGTTGGCCGCCATTTCCAGTTTGGAGTTGCTTTTGGCAAAGTTCAGTTAACAAGACTTCAGACATAAAGCGGAACATATGTAATGTTCCGATCCAATTTAGATTCTCTTCAGACATAAAACTGAAGTTGAGAAATCATGTAAACACGTGTATATACGTGGCACGTTGAGAAAGTATTTGCATAGTAATAATCCAATTGGTAAATGGCATTATTAGTAATTAATTATAATTAATCTCTTTAGCCATTTTATCTTTCTGCCTCATAGCATAAGATTAAAGTAATCTACTCCATTTCACTTTGATTACTGAAAAACACTATGTACGAAGAAATTAATTGAGTGAAATCATTATTAATGATTTTTTTACCAAGCTTACGAGTTACGATGTAAATTTATTTTTATTAATTTAATTTTTACAGTTAGATATATATCTAGATCAGGAATATAAATGAGACATTGCATGTCTATTTTTGAACCACGAACTGAAAATTCATGAACAATTACGAGTATATAAATTTGCAGCCCCCCCTTTTTTAATCACATTGTAAGCCAAAAAAAAATGGAAAAAATTAAGAAGCTCTTGGAATTCCCACTGAAAGCTCTTTCCATGTTGTTTGATGTTGTCTTCACAATAACATCAGGGAAGCTGGCTTATCAAAGAGTTAATAAGGTCAGCCATGCCCATGGCCCTGCAACCCAATTCAAGTTTCTTAAACACTGCTCATTTGTGGACCAGACATTGGTTTTTGAGGTGGAAGGTGCTCTTTTGAAGTCATATTCACTGTTTCCTTACTTCATGCTGGTGGCCTTTGAAGCTGGAGGGCCTTTTAGAGCTCTCATCTTGCTTCTTTTGTACCCTCTTCTTTTGTTGGTTAGCAATATTGAGCTTGGACTAAAGATTCTGGTTTTTGTAAGTTTTGTTGGTATTAAGAAGGACAAGTTTAGAGTTGGTACTGCCATTTTGCCAAAGTTCTTCCTGGAAGATGTTGGTCGTCAAGGGTTTGATATAGTTATGAGCTATGACAGAAAAGTAGCAGTAACTGAAATGCCTAAGATTATGGTTGAAGGGTTCTTGAGAGATTACTTGGGAATTAATACTGTTGTTGCCAGAGAGTTGAAGGAATTTCGCGGTTACTTCTTGGGTTTAATGGAGGAAAAAATGGATGCTGGTGACCAGAAAATGTCTACTCCTAATATTGGTTTAGTGTGCAGCAGAAAATCTTATGACCATAAAATTTTCTCAGATTGCAAGGTTAGTTATTACTATCACTTCACTTTCTTTAACTGATCACCAATTTTGATTAGTACATGATTAACCAAATCTGTTGTGTTGCAACAGGAAATTTACTTGGTGACAGAGGCAGAAAAGAAGAAATGGCAAGTCCTTCCAAGGAATAGATACCCAAAGCCATTAATTTTTCATGATGGGAGATTGGCTTTTAGGCCAACCCCATTAGCTTCCCTAGCAATGTTCATTTGGCTTCCATATGGCTTCCTACTTAGCATCATCCGAACTATTGTTTACATATCATTACCTTTCAACTTATCTCTGCCTATATTGGCCTTGTCTGGTGGGGTGGTAACTACCGCGTCCGCGTCGAAGCCAGCACCAGATCAGCCTACCACTTGTGGAGGTCATGTGCTCTATGTGTGCAACCACAGAACTTTAATTGACCCACTTATGCTATCTTGGGCTCTCACCAAGTCTGTTTCTGCTGTTACCTACAGCATTAGTAGGTTACTTTCCTCAATTTCGCCTATCAAGACGGTGCCATTAACAAGAGATAGAGAGAAAGATGGGAAAATGATGAAGTTGCTTTTGAGCCAAGGTGACCTTGTGGTTTGCCCTGAGGGAACCACTTGCAGAGAACCTTACTTGCTGAGGTTTAGTCCTTTATTTGCAGAAATGACTGATGAAATCGTTCCTGTAGCTATGGAATTGAAGGTTACCATGTTTCATGGAACAACAGCTAGCGGACTCAAATGTTTGGACTCGACATTTCACCTCATGAATCCAAACCCTACCTATTTTGTCAACATTCTTAACAAGTTGCCAAGTTCCCAAACACTTAATGGTGGAGGGAAATCAAAGTTTGAAGTTGCCAATTATGTCCAGAATCAAATTGCAACAGCTTTAGGATTTGAGTGTTCTAATCTTACAAGGAAAGACAAGTACAGAATCTTGGCAGGTAATGAGGGGTTCGTATAGAATGTTAATTAGGAAAATATTTATGCACTTTTCCAATATTTGAGCAGAAAAAAAAATTCTCAGGAGAAACAAGTTTCCTGTTTAGTTCATTGCAAGAGATCGCATTGAATAGAATAAGCTTTGTAGGATAATGAAGAAAAATTCTCAGATTTTCCTGTTTAGTTCATTGTGATGATTGTATAGTTTGCAGAAAAGCTTGATGTAAAAGTTTGCTATATATATGTACTATGTAGAAGCTGCTACCTGGCTAATTTATATGAAGCCTTGTTTATTTCTCATAGTAAAGCATGATTCAAAGGGTAATGTTTGTTTTGATTTCTAGCATTTTCCTATGAAAACCATATATACAGGGCAAAGAGGATTTGAGAGTTCATAAGAGACTCAGGTTCGGTTCCAGGCTATAAGAGAAAAGAAGACAGATAATATTTGATGAAGAAGGCTTGATTTGTATTGTGTTTTACATCAGTATATATAATACAAAAGTGGCTATCAGGATTGTGTACAATTCAAATGATTCAAATAATCAGATAAGCTAAAGGGTTAAACTGTTATGATTGATTAAGAGTCCTATCTTGTTGAGATTTGAATCCTTATGTGATAAGGATTTGAAATCTTCTCTTCCGTTAATATCCCCCCGCAAGATGGATGATCCATTGGAGACTCCAATCTTGAGCAAGAGTTCCTTGAACCGAGGGTGAGATAAAGGCTTGGTTAAAGCATATGTGAGCTGCACTTTGGAAGAGATATGTTTGACGCTGAGCTGGCCTTGACTGACTTGATCTCTTACAAAGAAATAATTGAGAGCAAAATGCTTCATTCTGGTGTGAAACACGGGATTTGCACACGTGTATGTGGCGCTGAGATTATCACAAAAAAATGTTGGAGAGTGAGATGAAGAGAGACATAACTCTTTGAGCAGAGACTTAACCCATGTCAATTCGGAAACTACAGAGGCAATGGCTCTGTATTCTGCTTCTGTGGAAGATCGAGCAATTGTGCTTTGCTTCTTTGAGCTCCAAGAAATTTGAGTACTCCCAAGATAGATAATAAAAGCAGAAGTTGATTTCCTGTCATCAAGATTAGATGCCCAATCAGAATCTGTAAAAGCAGTGATGTTGAAGTTCTTCTCTCGGTTGATGCACAGACCATGATAGATTGTCCCTTTTAGATATCAGAGAACTCTCTTCAAGGCAGTAAGATGAGTTTGTGTCGGACGATGCATATACTGAGACAATTTGTTGATAGCAAAGCTAATGTAAGGGCGTGTAAGAGACAAATATTGCAAGGAGCCAATAATTTTCCCATATTCCTCTGCATTTGCAGCTGTAGTGCCATCATCTAGGCGTAAAGGAATTGTTGTTGACAGTGGTGTATTAACTTCTTTTGCCCCAGACATATTTGTTTTCTCAAGTATGTCATTGATATACTTGTGCTGTGAAAGAAAGAGCCCTTTTGAATGTGGAATCACCTCGACGCCAAGGAAGTAATTGAGATTACCAAGTGTAAACACAAATTTCGCGTCTGAAAATAAGAGCAGGAAATTTGGAACAAATAAATAATTTTATTGATGATGTGGAGTACAATCTCTGAATGAATTACGATGAATTCTTATCCTCTGATTCTTCTTCGATGAATTTGATTCAAGGGTCTTGACGGACTTGATCTTGAATAAACAGTAATAATCTTCTCCAAATGTGTTGGTGAAGATCAAAATAATGATTTCTTGAGCTTTGGTGAAGATCAAATCAAGAACATCCGAAATTCTTCAGATCTTGATTTTTTAGGGCTTTTCTGCTTCAGAGCTTTTCTGCCTTGTAGAGTTTCTTTGCTTTCTGAAAAAAAATTTTCATTTGTGAGGTGAAGACCTCTTTATATAGGGGAAGCTAGGGTTAATTTTGGAACCCTAATTATGTAGTACTGGGCCAGTTGTATTGGGCCGAGTCTTACTCCCTTTTAAATGGACTCAAATAAGAATTTAGTCCAAATAAATTTATATGGACTTAAACCCAAATGAATTACTTAACCAACCAAAACTTGTATTAATTGGTCAAATTTTCCACAAGAATATTCCAAATCCACGTGGCACCTTGTGATTGGATGACAAATTTTCTTTGTCTACAAATGCCCCCTCAAGACTTGTTCACTTTTGTTTAGTGAATGTGGAGAAGTCTTGACATCTCCATGATTTGTAGCTTGTAAACCAA
>AWUE01015832.1:0-27819 GCA_001974825.2 Corchorus olitorius | reverse complement strand
TATACCCAAATATTGGGAATGGGCTGAAGTGGTGTTGGACTGCTTTAGGTCATCCGTCCGTGAAGCTGAGATTGAAGATGCAATTTATGCATCTCTTTATACTTATGATCGAAACAAAGACATTATTCGCGCATTTTGCGAAAATTGGTGTCCGACCACAAATACCCTTCATCTTGGCCCCGGAGAAGCCTCGATTTCATTGTGGGATTTGCATCGATTAGGCGGCCTACCTGTCAAAGGTGATTTTTACGACGAAGTGATTCCTTGTGCTGAAGAGTTAACCGGGGTTGATGATAAAGGGAGAAGATATCTTCCGAAAAGCTGTGAGTATTTATTTGCTGCTTTCCACCATTTACAAAAGAAGCAAGGAAGTCAGCGTAAAGTCCTTCTTGTCGATTGGATCAATTTTTGGTTTCAAGGCAAGCCTCGTTACTCAAAGCCTCCTACTCGGCGAGCTAATCGAGCGACTCGTTCGAAGAACACTCATAATCCCCAACGGTTTGATACCTGAACATAATAGATGGGCTCTTGTAGGGCACAAGGCATGCGAGTTTCTCTTCATTGAAAACACTTGGAGACAAACAACATTTTTCTCAGCCTTCATTTCTTGTTGGATTTGTGCCTTTGTTCTCCCAAGTGAAGATGAATCGATTCGTCCTGAAACATTCAAATTCGCCAGTATCATAGGACTCCACAAAAAACCATTCAATCTTGCTGTTCCTGTTTTGGCAAAAATATACCAAGGATTGAATAAGGTTGCTTCTTCTACTCAGCCTGGTTCTTCGGAAGCATGCTTTCCAATGCATTATTTGTATGGATGGTTGGGCCATTATTTCGGTACCCATTTCCCAAGCACGGATGAACTATCTGGTCCTCTCATGGCCAAATTTTCTGGGGAAGGTGGCGCTAAGCAATTTTCTGCACGTGATGCACGCGTGGCAGTTTATAATGGTTTAACTTGGGGTGCCATTCCCTTTACAAGAAACAGAGAGCTGACCATCGTCGATGATGGAACTCTTGATCAGAGAGATTTTGCCTATCTGGTTAGTGTTCGTTCAAGTTATTTAGCTGTTCGATGTAATGGCAACATTATTGTTGAGCCTTACAGTCCTCATCGATTTGGAAGGCAATTTGGATTCTGTCAAGGTATACCAGGTACTTTGAACAAGGATGTTCGTTCTGGATCTGAAGCTGATTTGGTGTCTTCTTGGAGAATTTGCAATGCATATAATACCAAGTGAAAATTAATTTGCCCACCTCTTTCCTTGAAGATAGCTGATCTTACTGCTTCGGGATTCGCTGAATGGTGGTCGAAAGTTCATATCATTGACGATTTCGACCAATATATTGATTTGTTGATTTATAGCACTCGTGTTACTAAAAAGGTGAAGCAGCGTAAGGAAGTGGTTGACACTCAACTTTCGAGCGTACAACATGGTAAGGGCAAAGTTCTTGTGATAGGGCCCTCAAATGATAAGGAAGAAAGGACTTCAAAAAAGGAAGCCTACTGAGTTGACCCAGGAGGTTCTTGGGACTCTTGAAACTCAGCGTGTGGTTTCTGGGAACAATACAATGACGGTCGACAATGTGAGTGATGAGACTGATAAGGAGAGACATTGGAAGCGAACAAAAACTACAAAGGTACATACTTTTTGCGATATCGAAGAATTATTTGATGGGATTCCAAACTGTTCAACAGTTTCAGAAAATCTTGACCAATTGGTAACACTTTGCATTCGCAAATATGTTTTGTCCTTCTTTCACGTCTCACCTTGCGTGCACAAATTATTCCTTACTAATTATTTTCCTTTCTTTTCAGCTCCGAAGTCATGATTTGACCGTGGAACTCTTTGGAGATTCATCTCCTGCTCACAGCGAAGCCTCGGTCTCTAATTCTCATGATTTTAATAAACTTGCTGATCAAGTGGGAAATTCTGGCACTCACCACTCTTCTGAAAGAATTGTCCCTCTAGAGCGTTCTATTCCCCATGTAGATATGCCAGGGATGGGCGAAACTTGTGAAAATAATGTTGTGAAGCCTCACTCTAAGGCCTTGCCATTATCTGCGCCAGAGTTCACTAAATTAGATGCGGATAAAGTAATTGAGGATGGTCAACTCCAGCTAGCCTTGATTCTTTGGGAAAATGTTCAACTTAAGATTGCTCGAACTCCTTTTAATCAAGTTCATTTGCTTATTGAAGAGGTTCACAAGATTTTTGCCGCCATAGAAGGAATCAAGGCTGTTGATTTTTCTGGATTGAAAGGCAGAGTTGAAGAATATTTCAAGCAAGTTGCTAAGTTCACTGATCTCGAATCTTCCTTTTCTTCGAGAATGTCTTCGAAGGATCAAGCAGATAAGCTCCAAACTCTGAAAACTCAACTTGAGGGATTTGTCTTAAAGGAAAACCAAGCCGTTATTCGTCATAATAAGTTCACATCTGAGTTGACAAAGGTTGAGAAAGAGATTTCTGCTTTGCAAGAGAAGAAAGCGAAACTTGAGTCCTCTCTCAAGGAGAATGAGAAAGCGTTGGAGGTGATCAGGACTGATGTTTCTCATATCCAAGAAGAGATGGCTTCTGCTGAATCACGTCCTATCCTTAGTGAGGCGGATGCCAATGCTTTGAAAGTACTCGAAGACCTTTTGAAATCGTCTAGGGAGGATTTGAAGAATCTAAAATGGAAGCCGTGAAGCCCTAGATTTCTTTGTTTAGGGCCTCAACTTCTTTTATTTATTTATTTTTATTTTTTTGTTTCTTAGGATTTAAAGAGACTTTTTAGAAATTTTCTTTTGTATTGATTTTCATATCAATGATAAACTGCAGCTTCCTTTATTTACTGCTTGTCTTCTTTTTAAGTGCCTTAGATGAAAATCTTTATCCTTCGAAACAAACTTCGCTAGTCAGCAATCAACTTGGGATGAGATGTGGCTCCCATTGATTTCATGATAATTTCTTGGATTCATGATCAAAAGGATTTTTTTTTCTTTTGGGTTGACTGAACTTGGCAAGGGGCACCAAGCTGCCTACGTACCTTCAAGAAATGAAGGATCAAGTCATTTTCGTAGTTCTTCGGTTTTTTTTTTTTTTGCTCTAACTTTTGCCTAAGCCGTCCTTTGCAGGATTTTCAACTTAGCGAGCTTTGTAAGTAGTTTATACTCTTGCTCAGGAGTATAAGGATCTTCAAGCGTAGTAGCGTTTCAGAAATCTGCCGTTAACAGGCCCAACTTTTACACCATCTTGATCAACGATTTTGTAAGCACCATTGGAGTAAACTTCTCGAACAACATATGGACCATCCCATTTGGACAAAAACTTGTTCCCCATGCGGCGTGGCATAATTATTGGTCTTCTCACTGCAAGCACTAAGTCTCCAACTTGGAATGATCTTGGCTTGACCTTTTTATCAAAGGCTTTGGCTAACCGAGCTTGATAGCATTCCAAGCGTTGTTGAGCTTCCAACCTTTTCTCATCCAGTGCTTCAAGTTCTTCAAGACGTAATCGCACATTATCTTCATTGGAAAGGCCTTCTTGTAAAGCAATTCTCAATGATGGAATTTGTTGTTCAAGAGGAAGAACTGCTTCCACACCATACACGAGTGAGTATGGGGTGGCTTGTGTTGGTGTTCGAAACGTGGTTCTATATGCCCATAGAGCTTCCCTTATTCTCTCATGCCAGTCTCTCTTTGAACGATTTGCAACTTTCTTCAACAGGTTGCACAAAGTTTTATTGAAAGCCTCTGCCAATCCATTCGCTGGTGCATGGTACATAGAAGAAAAATAATTGCTTGAAACTGAATTGCGCACATAGCTTGTCCATGGGAAATTGCTTTCCATTATCAGTTATGATACAGCGGGGTATGCCATATCGATAAATGATATTGGTCTTGATGAAAGCGGCCACAGTCTCCTTTTTCACATTCTTGAAAGGCGCAGCTTCTGCCCACATAGAAAAATAATCTGTAGCGGCCAAAATATAGAGATGTCCCATCGATGTCTTTGGTAGTGGCCCAACTATGTCCAGCCCCCACGAGTCAAAGGGCCAAGACGTGATGGTTGGGTGTAATGGCTCAGGAGGTTGATTAATGAAGTTAGCATGAAATTGACAAGGTTGACATTTCTTTGCATACTCCATACAATCTTTTACCATGGTCGGCCAATAATACCCCATTCTCTTGATCTGAAAGTGCAATTTGGCTCCTGACTGATGTGCACCACAAACCCCAGAATGAGCTTCGTGTAGTGCTTTAGCTGCTTCTTCTTCACCCAAACAACGGAGAAAGACTCCATCGAAAGAACGCCGATACAGAGTCCCTTTAAAGTAGATGAATCGAGGTGCGCGTCGTTTTATTTCAGACTTATGCCTTAGATCATCCGGTAGCTTTGCATGTTCTAGAAAATCAATCAGCGGCTGTCGCCAATCTTCCTTTTCGATTTCCAAACAAGAAATGACATTCGACTCCATGTTTTCATTCTCACCAGGTATGATTGGAGGGAGAATCCATCTTTTGCAAAGAGGGACCTTTATTTCAGGGTCTGGTGAGGTAAGTGCTGATGCCAAGTTTGCCAAGGAATCTGCTTGTCTGTTTTCTTTGCAAGGCACATGCTCGAAGGTGACATCATCAAACCACTCTGAAAGCTTCTTCACATAGTTGACATATGGCAAAAGCTCTATCTTCTTTACTTCATAAAGTGACAACGACTGATTAATAACCAATTTAGAGTCTCCAAACACCTTAAGTCTAGTTATTTTCATATCAATTGCAGTTTCCAGCCCTATGATCAAAGCCTGATATTCTGCCATATTGTTTGAACAATTTTGGGTGAGTGTGAAAGCATAAGGCATTACTTCTTCATCTGGTGTAATGAATATAACTCCTGCCCCCGCACCATCTTTACGTGATGCACCATCAAAGAATAATTTCCATGGTCTAGGGATTTCGATCAGCATGACGTCTTCATCTGGGAGATTCTCTGAAAATTCCCAATCATCTGGTATTGGATGGTCTGCAAGGAAATCAGCCAGTGCTTGTCCTTTGACTGCTTTCTGAGGAACATATGTAACTTCAAATTCTTGCAACAAAAGAGCCCATTTACCCAATCTCCCACCGAGCACAAATTTAGACATAAGGTATTTAATGGGGTCAGCTCGAGATATCAATCGAACAGAATGGGCTTGCAAGTAGTGCCTTAACTTCTTAACCACAAGCATTAGGGCTAAACATGTCTTCTCAATAGGGGAATAATTCAATTCCGCACTGTTTAGAGTTTTGCTGAGGTAATAAAGAGCACATTCCTTCCCTTCATCATTTTCCTGTGCAAGCAATGCTCCTATAGACCGCTCTTGGGCAGCAATGTAGAGAATCAAAGGACGCCCAGGTGTTGGTGCCTTTAAGACTGGAGGTCTTAATAAGTAAGCCTTTATGCAATTAAAAGCATTTTTGCATGCTTCATCCCAAACAAATGGGGTATCTTTTTTCATTAATCGACTAAAAGGTTGACACCTTCCTGCCAAATTTGAAATGAAACGGCGAATGTAAGCCAATCTTCCTTGTAGGCTTTTCAGTTCATGGATATTGCGTGGTTCTGGCATTTTCATTATGGCATCAATTTTTGACTGATCGATTTCAATGCCGCGGTGTCGTACCATAAATCCTAGGAATTTGCCAGAGGCGCATTTCAATGGATTCATTTTTAATTGATGCCGACGGAGCCTTTCGAAAACATGACGAAGATGATGGAGATGATCATTTCGTTTCTTCGACTTTACTACCAGGTCATCAACATAACATTCAACATTTTTATGGAGCATATCATCAAAAATCTTTTACATTGCCCTTTGATAAGTAGCACCTGCGTTCTTCAACCCAAAAGGCATAACTTTGTAACAGTATATTCCTTTGGGTGTTCGAAATGCAATAAGTTCTTCATCTTTAGGGGCCATGCGAATTTGGTTATAACCAGACGACCCATCCATGAAAGATAAGACTTCATGTGCGGTGGTTGCATCTACCATTATTTCTGTCAATGGTAATGGGAAATCATCTTTTGGACAAGCATTGTTCAGATCACGAAAATCTACACATACTCGTATCTGGCCATTCTTCTTTCTCACAGGAACTATATTTGAGATCCATGAAGGGTACTTAACTTCTCGAATAAAACCAGCATCGATGAGTTTGTTTACCTCAGCCTCAATCTGAGGGATCAGATCAGGATGAAAACGACGTTGGGCTTGCTTGATCGGCCGTACACCTTTCCTCAATGCCAAATGATGAACAGCTACTTTGGGATCCAATCCTGGCATTTCTTTGTATGTCCACGCAAACACATCTTTGTATTCCATCAAGAGTTCCATGTAGGCTTTCTCTTCATCCGATGTTAATTGTGCGTTTATGAAGGTTGGGCGAGGCTCTTCCTCTGTGCCAAGGTTGACTTCTTTTATCTCATCAATTGTGGATTGATTTCCTTCTTCAAATGATGATGGGGCCTCCTGGGCACCCTCTTCATGTGGTTTTTCATCGTCTTCTATGACAGAAATATGGTTTGATGTTAGGATCAACTCATCATCAAATATCTCTTCATCTTTCAAATTGAATGGCTTGTACAACACCGTGTGTGCCTTGGCTCTGAGAGTTTCACCATTAGTCACGACTAACTCATTTCGTCTTTCCATTCGAGAAGGAAATTTGCTATGGAATTCGTTTGATTCACTTGTCAAGGAGCTTCTTCTTTTCTCCCTCCGTGCAGACCTCTTAAAACTTGGTTTTCTAGGTTTTGCAAACCGTACAACACGTTTGGTATTCAGAGCTGAAGGCCTACTCAATCGATCAAAAACTGATTGTCTGTCCGATGGCCTACCTAGACGATCAAAAATTGATATTCTAGGTGACTCCACCATGGTTTCATCATTTTCATCTACTTCATCAGCAGTTATGTATGCTGCAGTCTTTTTATGAATCTTCAGTTTCACTGGTGAAAAACCAAGCCCCTGCTTTGTGGGCTTGACTTTCTTCTGCCAAATTGTTCGAGTCTCACTTGCCATTTTTGTAACATCTTCATGATCGTATCCCGCTTTGACTAAAAGTCGATAAGCATTAGGATCGAAGTAGTTAGCTCGCTGAGAAGGAAGCTCATCATGTTCAACAAGAGGCCCTTTTGACGGTCTCACAAACCCTTTTAATGAAGGCTTGGTGACTTCATCTTTTTGCAAACTGGTGAGAGGAAGAGTGAGATTCCCCAAGTTTTTCGTGATTTCGTCCACCCTTTTGACAGGTTGAGACGATTCCTTTTTCTTCTGGTCAGATTTTTCCGAAATATGGGGCTTTGCTTCTCCATCTTCAGGTTTTCTTGGAGAATGGCACTTCACTTCTTCATTTTCGGTGTCACTCAGATAAAACTTGGCATCAGCGAAGTATGATTCAG
Organism: Corchorus olitorius; assembly: GCA_001974825.2. Lineage (NCBI taxonomy): Eukaryota > Viridiplantae > Streptophyta > Magnoliopsida > Malvales > Malvaceae > Corchorus > Corchorus olitorius. Next base: position 20,398 of record AWUE01015832.1, on the reverse strand, counting down.
CTGAACTGAATGGTTTGGAATCAGCGACAACTGTCTTCACTTGTCCATTTTGGCAGTATTTAAAACACTGATGAAGTGTTGAAGGAACAACACCGTTTTGGTGTATCCAAGGTCGCCCTAACAGTACATTGTATGTAGTCTTAGCATCAATCACATGAAATAGCGAACTCGTTTCCATGTCATCAATGAAGAGTTGCAACCTTGCTTTTCCAAGGGCCCTTTGTCCATCTTGGTTGAAACCCTGGATCATCAAACGACTTGGTGAAAGTTCGTCCATAGGAAGACCAATCTCCTTTATCGTCTTCAAAGGTAAAATATTGACAGCAGATCCATCATCGATCATGATTCGATTAAGTTTCTGTTGTCGCATATATCCCATAACAAACAACGGACGATTATGCAAAGTAGATCCCAATAATAGATCATCATCTGTAAATGTAATCTTCTCATTGCAAGAATGACTGGCATTAATATTGGTCTTGTCACCATCCTGTTCACCTTCATATTCTTCATCAATTTGATTACAAGTCATGAAGACCAATTCTTCACCTTTGAGTTGAGATGGCATGAATTCATTCAAAGTGATTGGTCTTTTGACATGTTGTTGGATTGCTTTGTGAAATTCAGATGGAGTTTTCTTTCTCTGAACCAATGTCTGTTTGGGCTTGCTAATCAACTGATGAGCCTTCTTCTGTGTCTCCAACATCTTGACACATTTAGGATGATTCTTCTTGGCCCTGTGACGAGTAACCAAAGCCCATCCTTCATTATCTTCATCTTCGTAGGTTTCAGAAAAATGGCTGCCCCCAATTTGCTGAGAAGTTGCCAATTTTGTTGACGCCACTGGTAAAATTATTGGATCAAACAAACCAAACTTTATGGCCATTGTCAATACTTCGTATTCAGGGATAACTCTCGTGATTGATGCCACATTTGATGATGCAACTCCCTCCTCAAACTCGATTAATCCTTCGCTATGAAGCTCCATTATTTTATCCTTCAAAACAAAGCATTTTCCGACAGGGTGGCTGACCAGACGGTGATACTTGCAATAATTAGGATCATCTACCTTGCCACTTTCTTCAGGCCTCTTCATTTCTGGGAGCTCGATGACCTTGGATTTCAAAAGTTCATCGAGCATGGATGCAACATCTGAATCAGGGAAAGGGTATTTCTTTTCTTGCCTTTCTTTCGGGGTAGATTTCCCTTTTGCTTTGTCTTGGTTTGTAAAAGACTTAGCATCTTGAGCCTTTTTCTTAGATATCTTCAAAGGCTTAGCATCCACTGCCATGGATTGTTTGCTTCCTCCTTTTTCTGACAAAACCTTTCCTCCTTTATGAGCGTCCTTAACCTTTTTAGGTTCAGTGACAGGAGGTCCTTGGTTTCCAGCAACGGACATACTTAACTCCATATCATGCGCTCGTGTTGCTAACTCTTCAAAGGTTTTAGGTTTAATACCTTGAAGAATATAGCGCAGCCCCCAACTCATTCCTTGGATGCACATGTCAATGCCAGAAGATTCTGACAGGCGATCCTTGCAGTTCAGACTTAGGTTTCTCCACCTATGGATGTAATCAATCACAGCTTCATCCTTCCATTGGTGTGTGTTTGTAAGCTCAATCATGCTTACTACCCTACGAGTGCTGTAAAAGCGGTTGAGGAATTCTCGTTCAAGTTGTTCCCAACTATCAATGCTTCCAGGCTCTAGATCGGTGTACCAATCAAATGCATTGCCTTTGAGAGAACGGACAAACTGTTTCACCATTAAGTCTCCGTATGTACCAGCGTTATTGCAAGTTTCCACAAAGTGTGCAATATGTTGGCGTGGGTTTCCTTTACCGTCAAATTGTTGAAACTTTGGTGGCTGATAATTACCAGGCATTTTCTTAGAATCAATTCTCATGGAGTAGGGCGTTCGCGTAAGAGTAGGAGGGCTGGACAACACTTTCAACTTGGTCTTTGATAGCCTCCTTAATCAATTCCTTCAGCTGGCTTGGATTGATCATCTCACTGACATTTTGCTGACTTGGATCAATCAACTCACTAACCTTTTGCTGATTGGATGCTGTGATAATCTTCTTGAGAGAATTTTCACCACCTTCACCATGAATTGGATCTTGTTCTTCCACTGTTGAATTCTTCTTTTCAGCAAAGTTAACCATCAAAAAGGCTATCTGATCGTCTTTCTCCTTCAGACTCGCTGTGAGGGATTCCACAGATTTAGCAAGAAGCGCCACCTGTTCTTCAAGAGAATTTGTTCCAGTAGTCATAACAGTCATGATTCCAGAACCATTTTTAGAGCACCAATTTTGCCGTGGAAATGATGGGATGGAGTCATTGCTTGAGCAATCATCTTCTTGTTTCACTGGCTGAAGCTTTGAAAATTGTTCTTCTGAAACTTCCTTGAAAATTGTTGATGAAGCATCAAATAGCGAATCGTGACTGAGCATCTTGAGGTTTTGAGCGAGTGCTTTTGTCTTTATTCTTGTTCCATAGGGATGAGATGGAACAGGAGTGCTTGATGAAGAGTTTGGACAGATCGCAGGATTTGCATGAGCGGACATGGCTGCAAATTTTGTTTCAGTTGGCTTAGCAATTGGCAGGTTGGATGAATTCTTCTTGGAAGCCATAAGGTTGTGATAATCAACCTTTCGAAGCGGAGAGATGAGAGGCAGAGATTGTCCCACTGGGTGTGCCAGAAATTTGTAAACACAAATTTCGCGTCTGAAAATAAGAGCAGGAAATTTGGAACAAATAAATAATTTTATTGATGATGTGGAGTACAATCTCTGAATGAATTACGATGAATTCTTATCCTCTGATTCTTCTTCGATGAATTTGATTCAAGGGTCTTGACGGACTTGATCTTGAATAAACAGTAATAATCTTCTCCAAATGTGTTGGTGAAGATCAAAATAATGATTTCTTGAGCTTTGGTGAAGATCAAATCAAGAACATCCGAAATTCTTCAGATCTTGATTTTTTAGGGCTTTTCTGCTTCAGAGCTTTTCTGCCTTGTAGAGTTTCTTTGCTTTCTGAAAAAAAATTTTCATTTGTGAGGTGAAGACCTCTTTATATAGGGGAAGCTAGGGTTAATTTTGGAACCCTAATTATGTAGTACTGGGCCAGTTGTATTGGGCCGAGTCTTACTCCCTTTTAAATGGACTCAAATAAGAATTTAGTCCAAATAAATTTATATGGACTTAAACCCAAATGAATTACTTAACCAACCAAAACTTGTATTAATTGGTCAAATTTTCCACAAGAATATTCCAAATCCACGTGGCACCTTGTGATTGGATGACAAATTTTCTTTGTCTACACCAAGATCCTTGAGTGAAAAGGCTTTAAAGAGATCCTGGACAAAACCTTTCAGAAACAGTGAATCATTTCCAGTTAGAATAATATCATATACGTAGACTAACATGTAGGCAATGATATCACCCTGCCGATAGATGAATAAGGAATGGTCTGCCTTTGAATTTTGAAAACCAGATTGCATCAAATATGAACTGAGAGCAGAGTACCAAGCTCATGGAGCTTGTTTCAGTCCATAGATGGCCTTTTGCAACTTACTAACATAAGCAGACCTTGTTTTGTCATGGAAAAGAGGAGGCTGCTTCATGTACACCTCTTCTTGCAGTTTGCCTTGGAGAAAGGTGTTGTTGACATCGAATTGATGCAAAGGCCACCTGTTTGAATTTGCAATGCAGAGAACTGTGCGAAATGTGACTGGCTTTACAACTGGACTAAAAGTCTCATTAAAGTCCAGACCTGGTCTCTGAGTGAAACCTTTGGCTACAAGCCTTGCCTTATACTTAGAAACATTACCATCTGGGTTTCTTTTTATGCGAAACACCCATTTACAGCTCACTATGGTTTTGTTGGAGGGTGGTGGCACCAACTCCCAAGTGTTGTTCTTATAAAGTGCAGAAAGTTCATCTAACATAGCTGATTTCCACTCTTCATGTTTGATGGCGTATGTGGCACAAGATGGCTCAATGGAGGGAGGAATGAGATGCTTGTTAGCAAGAAACAACTTCTTTGGTTTATAGATATTATTCTGTGAACGTGTAGTCATAGGGTGTTTTCTTTGTGAGATAACTGAATGGACATGAGCTTGAGTTTGAGAGATTACCTGAGTTGTCGAGGGTGAATCTTCATTGGAAGGAGGTTGCTGCTCAGGGGTGGAATTTATAGCTTCTGTTGGCTGCACCTGACTGACATTTGTTGAAGTAGGAGTAGAAATAGATGTAGTAACGGGAACTTCAAACAGAGAAGGTGATAAAGGATTTAGACTAGCAGTGTGTGCAGTAAATTATGTAGAAAAGGGAAACTGCAATTCATCAAAGAGTACATGCCTAGAAACATAGATCCTATTTGTGTTAATGTTAAGACAGTAATAAGCACTTTGGTGCTTTGAATATCCAAGCATCACACAAGAGGTTGATTTTGGCTCCAATTTATGATTTCTGTAAGGCTTGAGCCATGGATAACAGAAGCACCCGAAAGTTTTAAGCTTCATATAATTTGGCTTTTCTTGAAAAAGGCATTCAAATGGGCTTTGGTTGGCAAGAATGGGAGTGGGAAGTTTGTTGATAAGGTAAACTGCAGTGTTGAAGGCATATGTCCAGTATTTTAGTGGCATGGAGGCTTGGTGTAATAGAGTAAGACCTGTCTCAACTATACTTCTATGGCGTTTCTCAAAAACAACATTGTGTTGGGGAGTATATGGAGGTGTTTGCAAGTGTTGAATACCAGAAGAGGCAAAAAGAGAGCAAAGTTTGTCGAACTCACCACCACAATCTGAATAGATGGAGACAATGGTAGTTTTGAAGTCATTTTCAATCATGTTTTTGAATGTGGGAAACAAGGCATAGATGTCTGATTTATTTTTGAGTGGAAACAGCCATGTATATTTCGTGTAGTGATCTATAAATGATATGTAGTACCTGTAGCCATCAATTGAAAAAACTCGACTAGGCCCCCATATATCAGTATAAAGAACTTACAAAGGAGAAGTAGAAGTAATAGAGGAAGTGGAGAAAGGCAATTTATGCATTTTATTACAAGAACATGAATTACATAACTGAGTAGACACTTTGGTAGTGCAGGGTAAAAAAGAAGAATTAACTAAAAATTGAAGAATCCTAGAAGATGGGTGACCTAGCCTTTGGTGCCAAATATTGGAATTTGTCCTAACTCCTACATGAGTTAAAGCTTGATTTTTGATGATTGGTGCATCTGCTTGAAGCTCATAAACTCCACCAATACTTGGGCCTTGAGCAAGAGCCTCCCTCGAATGTAGATCCTTTACAACAAAACAAGCAAGAAAGGATTCAACATATGATGAGTTTTGAGTGCAAAATTTGTTAACAGAGATAAGGTTCATATTCGGAACACAAAGAACATTCTGCAATTTGAAATTTTTAGAGGGAGTGGAAATAGAAACTGAACCAGTGTGAGAGATTGGCAGTGCACTACCATCTGCAATTATGAGCTCATCGGTGCCACCATACTTGGCATGAAGTTGTAAGTTTTGAAGATCATTGGTGACATGATCTGATGCTCCTGTATCCATTAGCCAGCTGGGTTTGGTTGTTGCGGAAGCAAAGTGAGTAGAAGGCTGATTTGGACGAGGTTTGATCTTCCTACACATCTTGGCAGAGTGGCCAGGTTTGTCACAGTATTGACAAACAACCTTTGCAGGTTGTTTCCTCTGAAAACCAGTATCATTAGTAGGATAAAGTCGATTTGAATTGAAAGACCTGTTACCTGATTAGTGTCCATAATCGAAAGATTTTGGAGCCACATAAACCGATGGAAGAGCAACCTTAGAGCTTTCAAGCTTATGTAGATGTGTCTCATAGTCCAGAAATTTGTCAAATAGTTCTTCAAAGGAGATGGCAGTTTCTCTTGCTCGTATACCTGCTGCTAGTTCTTTGAATTCGGAGCCAGCACCATTTAGTGCATGAATGACAAGATTGTCTTCTTGGACATGAGAGTTAATCAAAGCTAACTCATCAGCGGTGTGCCTGAGCTGCTGAAAATACTCAGAAACAGACTTGCTTCCTTTTGGTGAAGTGAGTTTTTCATGTAGATGCATCATCCTAGACCTTGAACGATTAGCATACAATTGTTGGATTTTTTTCCAAGCCGCTGTAGAGGTTTGGCAAGCAGAAAAAAAGGGAACAGCGGTTTCTGTTGAGGAAGCAATAATGCCATGAAGTAACAACTGGTCTTATTGAATCCAGTGTTCATAAGCAGGATTTAGAATCAATGAAGGAGGAGTAGATGTGGAAGTGATTTGGGAAGGAGGACAGGGGTTGGAACCATCAATATAGTCATTAAGTTTATGCCCTACAAGTAAAGAATTAAACTGAGCACGCCATGAAGGAAAGTTTTGGGGACTTAGCTTGACTGGAAGCTGTGCTGCAGCGTTGATAGTGAGCAATTGGGGTAAAGAATTTTCAGAAGAATTGGAGTTTGATGAGGCCATTGGAAAAAAAAATGAACGAACCTAGCTTTGTGATACCATATAAGAGAAAAGAAGACATATAATATTTGATGAAGAAGGCTTGATTTGTATTGTGTTTTACATCAGTATATATAATACAGAAGTAGTTATCAGGATTGTGTACAATTCAAATAATTCAAATAATCAGATAAGCTAAAGGGTTAAACTGTTATGATTGACTAAGAGTCCTATCTTGTTGACAGTTTGAATCCTTATGTGATAAGGATTTGAAATCTTTTCTTCCCTTAATACAAGCTTCTCTGTGTCCCCCACCCGTTTGATAATTAAATAAAAAAGACAAATACTTAAACCATACAATTAGTGAGATCTTAGATGCAAGCTATGAATCTCAATTAGTGAAGTGGAAAGGTTTCAAATTTCAATATATCTAGCAGATATTACCAAAAAAAGGAAAAGAAAAATCAGTTTGCATGATTAAAATGCTGATGAAAATATATAAAGAGGCCATAATAACTAACTAATAACTATATATTCCTTACATTATATAGAAGAAATGTGGCAAGCCTATAATTGACCTTTCCCACCGTTTACCAGCTAGGCAAGCCATCTTAAATTGGATTTTGGGCAGATGCTCAAGGGCCCGTTACCCGCCTAGGCCTGAAAGCCCGCCTGAAAAATAGGAGGGTTTGGGCAATAGTTTAAGACCCGAAAGTTGGGATTTGGACAAAGGAAGAAGCCCATTTTACAAAACAGGTCGGGCCTTGGTTTTCTTTCCAAAAGGCCAAACCCGGCCCGGCCCGGCCATATTATTATAATATATATATATATATTATAATACATATCTTAACTATTTTTAAATATATATAAATATATACTATGTAATATATAACATTACAATTGTATTATATAAATTATATTTATAAAAAACATAGCTAAAATAATTATCATGTTTATTTTTACTAAAAAAAAGTTGAATAAAAGGTAATTAAAATATTTATTTTTATTTTAAAAAATATAAAACGGGTGGGCCCGAGCAGGCTTTGGACATATAATCTTAAATATGAATGGACTTTGATCAAATGACCAAACCCGAATAGTCGGGCCGAGCCCGGCCCGACCCATGAGCAAGTCTACCTGCATTTTTATTGCCTAAAGCCTAAATCCATGGTTACAACTTACAACTAAATCCTCTTTCTATGCTGTATTTTACTTTATCATTCATTTTTTGTACTATTTGGATAGTCCTAATCAAAAGGTTTCCAATTATAGACAAATTAAGGTTTCATTAGATTACTGAGATAAAGAAAGGTTTACTGTAATAAGGTGGTAATTAGGAGTAATTATTAGGTGGACCGGATCCATCACGTCATCCGTGGTCCCGACCAATAAGATTTTGACAAATCAGATTTTTTCCTACAATTTCTGAAACCCTAGCCAATTAATATCCTAAATTTAGGGACTTACCCTGTAAATCTCATCTAGTGAAACTAGGGGTTAAACCTGATGCTAAATTCGTGCCTAAATTTTAGGAAGAAATCTTACTTGTCAAAATCTTATTAGTTGGGACCACGGATGACGTGGTGGACCCGGTCCACCTAATAATCTCTCCAACAACACAATTAGCAACTGCAATATTTATTAATAAGTATAATTGGGACAATAAACTGTCACATAATTAGGTTAGGGTTGATAGATTTTAATTATTAAACTACCTTAATTAAAGCACGTACTAATTAACTAAAGGGACGGTTTAGGTACGGTTCAGACCCTGACTAAAACTGGAAATGATTATTCGATCAAAGACGGAAAACCCTAAAAAAATAACATTAATTAGATCAACTTCTTGACAGATTTATCAAGTTGGTTTTTCTTTTGAAATCCATGCCTGCTGTCAAAGTTAACAACCATAGTAATTAGATATTTCTCTCATTACCTAATTTTTTTCAGCCAAAAATGCTTTATGGTCATATACTATTGATCAAGGTGTATGAATAATAATGGGTTGGATTCAATGTAAGGCAACTTAACTTTGCAAATTTGTTGCCAACTTTCATCATATAATATATTTTTAAATTTTACCTGTTTTGTTACATGGTTGGTTAGCTTTTTTGAACAAATACAAAGTACAAATGTAACAAAAAAATTGTACTATATATATTTTCAAATATTATAGAACTATCTTTTTTTTCTTTTTTCAAAAAGATGAATTTAAATTCAAATGAATGTTATCATAATGTTGCTTTTTCAGGATAATAAATTGACTAATTATCCGAATCACTTTCAAAAACACACCTCGTAAAGCCAACTCCAACACCACTTCAAAAGCAAATAGTAACTCATGTATTTCAGCATATAAAGAATCAGCCACAAAGTGTAATTTCCGAGATGCACTAGCAATTATATTACCCTCCGAATCATCTTTAACATCTAAATTTTCGTCCAAAATATTCTCTAATTCGGTTTAGGAGAAGATTAATTTTGTCCAGAAATTTCAAGGGCGAAATCATCCACCGGAACGATAGAATTAGGTCTCGAGTTAAACATAAAAGTTGTAGATCCTGGAATCTTCTTTCCAACGGTACCTCATTTGCATTTTTCTGAGCTTTGGATCAAAAGTTATGAATTTTCTTCTAAAACTGCTCTTGTGAAGTCCTCATTTAAATAAGATTTAAAAATGCTGCATTAGAGCTGAATCATTACTGCATCATAATTACTGAATGTACTTGGACTCCTTCTTTGGGTTTCCATATTAACGAATTGGGGCTAAGAATATCAGATTTAGGCTTCAAGACATCTGGCTTGGCAAATTGGGCTTCTTTGACTCAAATGGGCCTAATGGGATTACTGGGCCAAAATGAGACAAAATCGGTCTAGGAGAAGATTAATTTTGTAGAGAAATTTCAAGGACAAAATCGTCCACCGGAACGATAGAATTAGGTCTCAAATTAAACATAAAAGTTGTAGATTCTGGAATTCTTTTTCCAACGGTACGTCATTTGCATTTTTCTAAGCTCTGCATCAAAAGTTATGAATTTTCTTTCAAAATTGCTCTTGTGAAGTCCTTATTTAAATAGGATTTAACAATGCTGCATCAGGGCTGAATCATTACTGCATCATAATTACTGATTGGACTTGGACTCCTTCTTTGGGCCTAAGAATATTAGATTTAGACTTCAAGACATCTGCCTTGACAATTTGGGCTTCATTGACTCAAATGGGCTGAATGGGCTTACTAGGCCGAAATGAGACAAAATCAATAGTTTCTCCAAATCTATACTATATATAAAAGTACGAATAATGGGAAACTTTATGTTTTCCAATTACTTAAAATTAGACTTTTATGTTATATATATATATATATAATTATATTATTATTGGCCAACTCAATTTCTACTATATATATTATTATTTATTTATAAATTAATTTTAAGTTTAAGTCTTATTCAAACTATTTTATATATATTTCTAACTATTTATCCAAATTATTAATGATGATAATAAATATATAGCAAAAAAAAACGATGATGATAAATATATGATTGTTGCATTTGTAATTTTGGTATCATTTTTCTTATATGTATGTCCATAAGGTACAATGGCCATGAAAAGAGTTTGAATTTTTCTTTTTCCATTTTAAAATTTCTGTTATTTTTGTAGTTATAAACAAAACTACCTTCTAGGTATGGTATTGATAACTTCTTGTCATGCTTTGGGAATTTCATTTTCCTTTATCACTCTTTTTAACTTATTTTCTTCATTATTTTCATTACTATGTTTGATGATTGCTTAAAACGATTTTTCAAAAGAAGTTGAATTTTTAAACGTATAATCATACTATAAGAACTAAACCGGATTAGATTGCCAAAAAAAAAAGCCAAAAAAGAGTAACTTACTTTCTTCATTTTTTTCAATACTATGTTTGTTGATTTCTTAAAACGATTTTTCAGAGGAGTTGGATTTTTAAACGTATGTACGAAGTTTGATTGTTTGCTTTTGTTCTTATTAAAAAAAAAAATTATGTTTGAAATTGGGAAAGGAATTTAGGTCTTGGGTGAAGTTGTCTGGATTATCATGCCGTGTTCTTGCGTAATCCTTTAAATTTAGTGTTTCCTTTGATATATGAGTTACGTAACACTTTTTTCATCATTGTTCTATTGGAAACATAAAATAAATTAATTATATTGTGTGATTTGATAATTTATACCGTTGCAAGATTGTGAATTTCATATTTTTTCCCACAACTAGAAGAGATGATTATATTACAATGGGATTAGAGGTTAAATGCACTAAGGACAAATGTTAAAATTGAGCTGTTGAAACTTTTAGAGAGAGAGGCTCATCAATCAAATAGAGAACTTTGTGTGATCTATAATAGAGCGGACCATGAGATAAGGGGCCCGAGTTTTTTTTGTCTAGAGGGGATCCTCTTTGATATTGGAGTTAGTAGGATATTAAGATGTTTGGAGATACTGAAGTTAGTGGGGTTTTAAGGTGCTTAGAGAGCTTAAGATCGAGTGGAGATTATGAACTTTTACCTTATGCATGGAGTAGTTCTCTGTATATATATAGTGTGGCTTGGGCCGTTCTATATCAGCTCAACATTGCCCCCTAGTTATAAGGGCGGTTCTAAAATGTTTGCACAAACGGCTATGAAACTGAACGTCAGGTGGGCAAGTTGGGACAATCTGAGCTAAGCAGGCTTACCGGTCGTATAACTAGATAGTGTCGAATGTAAGGGTATTCGATCTAGATGTATACTCCATGTGGAGAGTGTTGAGTCGTAGAATGTTCGATTTGGTAATGCGCCCCTCTGTCGAACTGTATGGTGCTCTGTGAGATGAATGAGACATATGCCATGAATGCCGAAAAGGGGAGTGCTTAATTTTTGAGGATTGAGTAGGAGAATGCTCTCTAGGAATGATGGTGGATAGGAGAACTCAAATAAACAATATGCTCCATAGAAGGTTGGTGAACATGAGAGCACTCAAACTGATAATGTACCATTTGGAGTAATGTTGAATGAATGGAGCTCAAATTGATAATATGCTATGTGGAGGAATGCTGAATGGAGGAACTCAGTGTGATAACGTGCTATATATACTACTGAGTGGAGGAGCTCAATTCGAATATGTATATGTATATACTATCAAAGGGAGGGGTTTAATATAAATTATATATGTTTCTACGACTGAACTGACGAGCTCGATCTGCGAATGGAAGAGCTTAATATTAATGATTTATATAGTACTAAATAGAGGAGCTCAACCTAATAATGATATATAATTTTATAGAGAGATTGTCGAAATTTCATACTATAATATCAAAAAATTATAGGGGGATTATCAAAATTTCATAGGGAGAGGTTATAAAAAATCAGAAGAAGGTTACAAAATTTCATAGGAAGGTTTATTAAAATTTCATATTTAGGTTATCAAAGTTTCATATGGAGTTTATCACAATTTCATAGGTAATTAGTAAAATTTCATAATGTGGTTATCAAAATTTAATAGGGTAGTTATCAAAATTTCATAAAAATATTCAATCGAAACATATTAGGCCACGTACAACGCACGTGAAAGCTAAAACTGATAGTCATAAAAAAATTCTAAGAAACTAAATTTTAAACATTAAAATAAAAACAATTACAACAGTAATACTATTATATATTATAAAATTCATTTAACATATACAGAAATAATTTATCATATTATAAAATTCATTCCACAAAGAGAAATAGTTTTTTGCCGACATATTGAAGTTACAAGGTACCTAAAATCTCATGTCAAAATTCACTTTCGTCCGTACCAAGAAATTAAAATCAATGGAAGATAGCAGATGACACAGTGAATTTCGGTTAAGGGGTGCGTAAGTCTTATCAAGAAAACACATGTAACAACTACCAAATTTGTAACTGTGATCTCCTATCCTATTTATGTCTCTTGTAGTCTTCATACAAATTTGTCATTGTTTTACAAAGAAATCAATTGTAAGAAATAACAACTACCAATCTAATGACAATTTTCAACTATTACAAAGGGAAATATTAACATGATCTTTAGCAACATGCTTAAAACCATGTAATCTAAAATGTATAATCTCAAACAATAGCATGGAAGGATTGCTCCATTGTCTTCATTTTATGAGTGAAAATTCTAGCATTGTGCTCACTCCAAACAATGTAATAGTAAGCATTCAAAGCAAGTTTTAAGACTAAAGAGAAAAGAGATTTCCTTTAATCTTTGTGACAGTCCACTGGAATTCTTCAAACCAACCGCAAACAGGCTTTGTCAGATTACAAGCGCTTAACACACGCTCCCAAAGCTTCTTTGCATATTCACAAGTGAAAACAAATGGTCCCTGCACTCTGGAAATAGTCCACACACAAAACACAACTAGCAGAATCAACCGATATTCCCTAATTGATTAACCTATCTAAAGTAGGTAATCTGTCCAAAATGACCATCCATGAGATAACTGAATGCTTAGGTATATAACAAGAATACCATATCAATCTTTGCCACTGCACATGAGGATTTTATGCCTTAACTCATTAGCTCATCGTAGATAAGTGAAGACTTGTAAGAATAATTAGGCAAATTCCAGTCACCATTGCCTTGAATAAAGTGAGAAGCAATAGCTCTAAGCTTAAGCATCTTTTTCACATTCCAGCAGTATCGTTGTAAAGATTGAACCTCCATAAATGTTCTCCCCTTGAGAATGTAACTATAAAACAAAGCAATCCACAAAGATCCAGATCTCATGTAAATATTCCACGGATGCTTAACTACACAAGCCTTATTCCAAATAAGCAGATTTTTAAGACCCAATCCACCTTCAGACTTAGGATGGCAAATCCTGTTGTAACTTTCGGATATCCCAGGAATTAACCAAACAAATTATTAAAGCGGAAACAACAAAGCGAAATTTTCTTGTGGACCTATGCCACAAATCTGCACTATCAAATCAATCAATTACAATCAACAATCATAACAATTTCTCTAGCAAACTCTCAATCTAATCAACCCAACATGGGTGATTCTCTCACAACAACCTAAAGCTATCTTAGCTTTCTCTCACAACAATACAACTCTTTCTATCTCACACACAAAAATCTAGACAGAAACTGCTTATTTATACTAACACAAACTTGGACTCCAAGAATCCCTTTTCTACTAGGATTCTTGTCCACCAATCAAAAAACTCTAGAAAAATCCTAATCCAAATCTAATAAGGAATTGAGTAAAAAATCCTAACAATGTCCACCTTGACTCAAATTCCTTCATCAAAGCTTAATTGCTCCACCCTTTGACCAAATCCACAAAAGTGACTTTCTTCTTTGTTGGCAAATCCACATCCTTCTTCTCAATTTGATGCGAAGAAACTGATCCATTTCCTCTAATTGTGCTTCCAATCAACTCATACAAATTATTTGAATTCTTCACTCCTTTCATCACAATCATCGAACCTTTGGTGATCTTCAAGCCTCCACCTCGGCAAGAATATCCATATCCCAAGCTATCCAACTTTCCAAGCGAAATCAAATTCCTTGTAAAGTTTGGAACATAACTCACTTTCCCAAGCATCTTGACACTTCCATCATGCAAACGAAGTTTCACACTCCCAATGCCTTCAATTTTTTCTTCACCATTATTAGCCATGCAAACAGGCTTATCACACTTCTCAAGCTTCGAAAACCATTCTTTCTTTGTGCAAATATGTTCAGAACAAGCAGAATCAAACACCCACATATCTCTAGTGTCTTTCTTTTCTTCTTGCACCATCAAAACAACATCTTCATCAGAATACTCCTCACAGCTATCTGCAGTAGCAATATTAATACCACCCTTATTCTTTTCTTTAGATTTCATGAAATCCCCCAAATCTTCCATTAACTTCTTGCAGTAGGCTTTTATGTGCCCCATCTCATGACAATAATAGCACTCCTTGCTACTCATATCTACCCTTGGCCTCGAACTTGATCTTCCTCTTTCATTGAATCTACCCTTTGATCTTGCATCATTCTTATAATCTCTTACATTAGATCTTCCACGATCCACCATGAAAGCACCATTCTCTTCATCTTTCTTTTCAGTTTCTTTCAATCTATCATACTCAAAAATTGCAGAAGTCACATCTTGCAAGCTCAAGGTTTTTCTACCAACCATCAAAGCTCTAGTCACAGGATCATACCTGTCGGTAAGAGAATTAATCAACAAAACTGCTTTATCAACCTCTTTCATGACTTCATCCACACTTGCCAGCTGAGTAACCAATCTATTGAACTCGTTTAGGTGTGCCCTTAAACTTGTTCCTGCCTTCATCTTTAATCCAAATAATTTTCTCTTCAAACATAACATGTTAGTAATCGATTTTGACATATAAATCGACTCCAACTTATCCATCAACTCCTTTGGGGTTTTCACATCTAACACATCATACTTAATTTCAGTAGCAAGATTCAAACGAATTGTACTTACTGCTTTTCGTTGAATATCTTTTCACCTGTTCTCATTCAGCGCTGCAGGCTTGTCAGTTTCAAACGCATCTCCCAATCCTTGTTGTACTAACACATCTATTATCGTACTCTGCCACATCTGAAAGCTGTTCGTTCCATTGAACGGCTCAATCTCAAACTTCAAAGCTGATTCGCTGCTTTCTGTCATCTCTAATCAACCAGGCTCTTGATACCACTTGTTGTAACTTTCGGATATCCCAGGAATTAACCAAACAAATAATTAAAGCGGAAACAACAAAACAAAATTTTCTTGTGGACCTATGCCACAAATCTACACTATCAAATCAATCAATTACAATCAACAATCATAACAATTTCTCTAGCAAACTCTCAATCTAATCAACCCAACATGGGTGATTCTCTCACAACAACCTAAAGCTATCTTAGCTTTCTCTCACAACAATACAACTCTTAATCCCAACTTATTCGAGCCCCTTTTGCAGTAATATCATTCCCTTTCCAGAATTAAGAAGAACAAAGTTGATTAAGCTTTATAATAACTGCACCAAGTAAAAGGAAACTTTGTCACCAAAAATCCTGTATGCTAAACATGTTTTGTACAAAACAATCACTTGTATCAATTGCAATATGCTAGCAAAAGACAAATACTTCACAGTCCAATGAGAGATTCTAGCTTTAACTCTGTCAATTAAAGGAGCACAGTCTTTTACACTAAGCTTCTTTGTAACCAAGGGAAGCCCCAGATACCGTACAGGAAGATTTCCTGGTTTAAAATGAGAAATAGACTGCATATCACTCTGAACTCCATCAGAAACCCCAGCTGAGGGTAATTCAATCTTCTCACAGTTTAATTGAAGTCTAGAGAAAGTATAGAAAAGATCCAAAACATTCTTAACTCCATAGACAGAATCAGTAATACCCTTTGTGAAAATTAACAAATCATCTGCATTAGTATTAGTCAGTAGTTTTACCGTATAATTAATTATGAATTAATTATCATATTCAATTTCATTAATTATAAGAACCTAAAACCAAAACTCATCATTAGCTAAAATGAACCCCAACCAGCTAATAGTCTCAGATTGGAAAATTGATGATGGGTATCAATGAAAAATTCATAACTCAAATCTCAAAGTCACTTAGATTTGGATTTTGGTTTAAAGAACATGCATCAAAAGTTCAATAGAGTAATATTGCAGAACCAATTCATAATCAAAGATTAAGGCTTTCAAAATTCAGATTATTGAACCTTTTCACTCAGTTCCTCAACGAAAGTTTCTTCAAGGCTTAGGACTCTGCCAAAAGGAAGTGGAAATTCAACATTTCCCCACCTGCACATCAATGAGAATATCAATTGACACTTTTCTATCAATTCTAGACACACAAAAAAAAAAAAAAAAAAAAAAAAAAAAAAAGAATGAAAATTTTGAGGTTTAATTTCTGACATAAATATATATATGCTTACTTCTCTTCATTCTTGAAACCAGCGTTCTCATCTAATTCTCCCCTCATATCCAAGGGGTATGGCTCTCCATCAACCAAGGTAAAAGGATTCATTTCTATGAAACTAAAATCCAGATCTGCTTAAAAATTATTAACTATATTAGAGGCAAATTAACCAGACCCTTTGCATTTTTCAAAACAATAATAAAGCTAATTAGTGTAAATTTTCTGAACAATAGTAAGGTTAAAGGAAATAGTATCAAGGCCAAGATGAACTATATTTTGATTTACAAACAATTCATACCCTGGAATACAGTGAAGACACCTTTTATGAAATTCCCAAATTTCCCCCGAATCCGTGACAGCAAAAGCATAGTTTTAACTTTTAAAGTTTGTCTCAATATCAAGTTAATTTTACTTATTAGAACTTAAGGGTTAAACTTGTAGCTAAATTTATTGTTAAATTTTAAGAGTTATTTTGAGCTGACATAATCTTATACTAGCTAGAAACATAAGGTGATAAGATTAGTTCATTTAATTCTCATATAAAAGATATTAAGAATCAAGATTCAACCAAAGGGTTTGTTTAAGGAAGTAATTAGAAGACTAAAGGCTCAAATAAGGGCCTAAACTATCATAAAAATCTCAAATAAGGGCCCCAAAACACAATTTCAACAAATTAAAGTACATATTTAGTAGATTATGACATATTGTGCAAGGTATTAGCTAATACTAGTGTGTGAGATGTATATAAATAAAAAAACACGGAAAAATCTTGTATCATACTACGTTTATTGAATTTATTTGGATTAAAATGTTTTGATTTTTAATTAATTTAATAACACCATTTTTTTATCAAAATTGATGTGTATGCATGACAAGCATTGGTTTTCATCTGAGGAGAACCTTATTTGTAAAAATTTACTTAGTGTGTCTTCTAATTTGTTAAAATTGTGTTTTGAGGCCCTTATTTGAGATTTTTATGAAAATTCGGGCCCTTATTTAAGATTACAGCCTAATTAGAAAAAGACATGGAATTTGAGGGTAAAACTTTTGATTCTCCAAACCTCATGATCGTGATGATTTTTAGACTTAGATTGATAAAATGTCTCATGGGCTGAAAGTCTGATGAAATTGGTGGAGGGGATTTTGATGGGCCTCAACCGAAAGAGAAGCGGATTCTATGCCAATCCTATATATCTAAATATACAAAATTTGGCCCATTCACTTATTAATAAGGCTATATGATTTCCATTTCTCATCTTTTCTTCTATTCAGATGTTTCCAAGGCCCAAGCAATATAAATCTTACTATCTTATCTTATCTTATCTTACTATCTTACTATCTTATCTTACTATCTTACTATCTTACTACTATATAAAGTCACGAACTCCAAAATTTTAATTGGGAAATTTCATAAATACCCTTAATATTATAATATAATAATTTTTTAATAAGTATTCTTTTTAGTCATTTAACTTTTTTTGATTTTTTTCAGATGATTCAACTTTTTTATTAATTATGGAAAGATATTGTAAATCTAATATTTAAAATTTTGAAATCATGGATATATATTAATAATCCACTATAATAGTAATTAATAATTTAATTCTAATAATTATTTTTTATTATAATATATAATATTATAATTTATAGTCATGAAACTTTTTATTTTAATTATGTAAAGATATTGTAAATACAAAATATAATTATAATAATTTACTCCCCATAATTATTTGAAATACTTTTTATTTATAATTTATATTTATTTAATTTAAATAAATAATGGGCATTAAGGAAAAAAATTAATTTAATACTTTACATGTTTAAAAAAATTGGTCTTATGCCGAGGTTGCCAAGATTAAAGTTTCCTATGCCAAGAAAAAAAATTGCTGGCTTACTTTCGTTTGGCAAGTTTCCCACGATTATAATTGGGTGATTTTCCAAAGCAGTGCTTCAATATTCTTTCCAAAAAAAAAAAAACTTGGTTTAATACTTTACATCATCTAACCAAATCTCAACAACATTTGATTTAAGAATTTTTTTTGCGAGCATCTGAATCTTGTTTTGACTTAATTAGAAATTAATTTAGAAAAATAAGAAATACGATATTAAAAACGTGAAAAGCCCTCCAATCTTTTTGGCGTTGAATTATATATTTTTATGATTTTTTTATCCAAAAATTGAGGAAAAATATTTTGTGTCAATTTTTGCAAAATTTAAGCCGAAATCGTGTACTATAAATAACCATCACGGTTTTTCGCTAAAACGCGTTCCGGGGACCCGCCTCAATTTTGCATGATTTTTTACTCTGAGACTACTTGAAATATATAACCATAACTGTTTTTGGCTAAAAACGCGTACCGAGGCCTCCACTTAGTTTTGCATGGTTTTTGGCATACAGAATCCTAGAAAAATCTATACTAATGTAACCAAATCTCAACCACATTGGATTTAAAGATTTGTTTTTACGTGCATCTGAATCTTGTTTTGATTTTATTAAAAATAAGTTTAGAAAAAAAAAGAAAAACGATATTAAAAGTGTGAAAACCCCTTCAAATTTTTTGGCGTCGAATTATATATTTTTTCAGAGCATTGAGGCAAAAAATTGAGGAAAAACTTTTCGGGTCAGTTCTTTTACAAAATTTTAGCCGATATCGTGTACTAACCATCACGGTTTTTGGCTCAAAACGCGTTCCAGAGTCTCGGCTCAATTTTACATGATTTTTGGCGCAAAGACTCCTTGAAATATCTATATTCATCGAACCAAATCTCAGTCACATTGGATTTAAAGATTTGTTTTTACGAGCTTCTGAATTTTGTTTCGATTTAATTAGAAATTAATTTGGAAAAAAATGGAAAATCGATATAGAAGCCCGAAAAGCCCGTCAATCTTTTTGGCGTTGAATTACATATTTTTTATGAGTATTCTGGCAAAAAATTGAGAAAAAATTTTTCGGGTTAGTTTTTAGCCGAAATCGTGTACACGTTATGGTTTTTGGCTAAAAACGCGTTTCGCGACCTCGGTATTAGTTTTGCATGATTTTTTGCAGAAAGAATCCATGAAATATCTATATTCATCTAACCAAATCTCAGCTACATTATATTAACGGATTTTTTTTACGAGCGTCTAAATTTTGTTTAGATTTAATTAGAAATAAATTGGGAAAAAATGGAAAAATGATATTAGAAGCGTGAAAAATCCTTTAAATTTTTTGTCGTTGAGTTATATATTTTTTCTGAGTATTGTGGTAAAAAATTGAGGAAAAATTTTTCGTGTCAATTCTTCAAAATTTTAACAGAAATCGTGCACTAACCATCATTGTTTTTTTTTTTTTAGCTAAAAACGCGTTTCGGGGTCCCGGCTCAGTTTAGCATAATTTTAAGCAGAAAGACTCTTAGAAATATCTATATTCATCTAATTAAATCTCAGCCACAATGGAAATAAGAATTTGTTTTTACGAGCATCTGAATATTGTTTCGATTTAAGTAGAAATAAATTCGGAGAAAAAAAGGAAAAAACGATATTAGAAGCGTGAAAACCCATCCATTTTTTTGGCGTTGAATTATATTTTTTCTGAGTATTCTGGAATAAAATTGAGGAAAAAATTTCCGGGTCAATTTTTGCAAAATTTTAGCCGAAATCATGCACTAACCATCACGGTTTTTAGCTAAAAACGCGTTCCAGAGTGCCGGCTCAATTTTGCAGGATTTTTGGCACAAAGACTCCTTGAAATATCTATATTCATCGAACCAAATGTCAACCACATTGGATATGAGGATTTGTTTTCATTAGCATCTCGATCTTGTTTTGATTTTGATTTGAAATTAATTTTGAACCAAATGGAAAACGATATTAGAAGGATGAAAACCCGTCAATCTTTTGGCATTGAATTATATATTTTTCTAAATATTTCGTAAAAATTGAGAAAAAATTTTGTGTCAGTTTTAGCCGAAATCGTGTACTAACCATCACGATTTTTGGCTAAAAAGCGTTTCGG